>PPHD01009119.1:10985-20996 GCA_002909625.1 Bambusicola thoracicus
AGGCAAATGTTCCCCGACTGGCTTTACACCTGTTTCTCCAAGACAGCAGCAACCCTTTCAAGAAGGCAGCAACTTACGAGGAGTTACGCTTTGTACCCTAAGTGATCTTTTATCCTTATCTTCACAAACATTTTGGGATAAAACCTGCACTGATCCACTCACGTGACTGGGTACCAGTTTATGTCTTGCATCGTCAGTGTTACTATAGTAAGTAACTCCAGATTCTGGTTCATTCTGAATACCGGGGTGTCTCACTGCTCCAATGCAGTAAGCACAAATATTGCATAACCGTGCTGAAATCTGCTTCGCTCCAGGGAGCAGCCCTTTGTTGCACCCGCTGTTGGCTGCTTTAGTTATGCTGTAAGCATCGGGCACTGAGCTAACAGTAATTACCGTTTGGGGTGGATGCTAATGAAGTACAGAATAGCAGTGAGATCAGGCGAAGTGGTGGGCACGATGGAGACCTTTTTCTGCACAACAAATTATCGCCATTTCTGAGAGTGGGCTTTGTTTTCAGCTCACCCACCTCCAGCAGGAGCCGCAGTGTGAGTGCTCAAGGAGCGGTGATATCATCTCTTCAAACAAAGTCTATTAACAGGAATGAGAAATGAATTCTGAAAACTGTTTACCCGTCCTCAGGAGGTGCTTTGCAGTTTGTTGTTATGACAATGCTCATCTCATTTCCAATGTAAGTCACCTGCAGGGCCTCAGCTTCCAAAAATCTTCTACAGAAAGGAAGTACACCATAAGGAACAATGATGTAAACACAAACTGTACTATCTGTTGCGGTTTACCCGTTGCACAGTACCTGTAGTACACGGTGAGAAAGGGCTCCTGCAGAGCAGCCAGCCCGGGGCAGGGCTGCCCTTGGGAGAAAGCTGGGATGTGTTCTGGTGAGGGGAAGTCCACCGGCCTGGGGGCAGGCACAGCAGCGGGCTGGTTGGCTGCAGCAGCTGTGAGTGGCGGTGGAACACACGAAAGCTGAGGTTGCATGAACTCTTGGAGAGCCCTGCATGGGCTGTGTGGGGCTCAGCAGCTGTGCAAGCAGTGTTTGAGGAACGGGAGCAAGGCAGCTGCCTGGAAACAGGATGTACCAATGTGGCTGAGTCCAGTTCCTTTTTCTGACTTAGGGGTGTATCTGTTAGCCAGAACTGGGAAACTGGAGGGTCCTTCTATTTTATTTCCAGTGTCTGCTGCTCGGTCTGGAGCTCTTTTAGGCTGATGTGAAGATCTGAAGATTTTCAGTGAAGAAGCACAGTGTTATTTGTATTTGAAATAGGTGTCTTCCTTTGAGGTGGATGTTGCGCCTGATGTGGATGCTGTGGTGGATGTGCTGCATCATATCTGAGTCAAACAGTGGGATTTATGAGATTCCTCTCTTTTTGGATACTTCAGCAGTGAGTGCCAGGCACATGAAGCACAGGACCTGCACAGTGCGGGGTGACGTGGGCACACGGCTTGTTGTGCTGGGAGCCGGTGAATTGCTCCAAGTCTGTCCTGGGCAATTCCCTTCTGCTCTTGGAGGAACTACAGATCTTCCTGATCCATAAAGCAGGATAATCAGTGCAGTCTGACTTCTCCAGGCTCTTCCAGGAGCAAGTTGGTCAGTGCCCATTAACACTGTCATGTCCACATGCTCTTTAAGATGAGTTTGGGCACTGAAGAGCAGGGTACAACAGTAGCAGGGTTCTGTGCCATCTCTCACTGAGACTACCTATCTCAGGTACAGAGACACAGACCTGCCAGACGTGTTCTATGTTCTGTGCTAGCTGGTCCTTCTGTTCAGATGCAGTCAGCAGAACACCAAGGCAGAGCAGTTTTGCTTGCAGTCACTGTGCATGTTGCTGCATTCAATGACTTGAGTCGCTCCAACTGCATCTAAATTAATGATGTATTCAGCAGACAATTCTTGAAAATCCATGCCAATGCATTTTAGCAGTGGCAGCGAGCAGTGAGCGCCAGTGCCTTGGTTGCTATCACTTTGCAAGGTCAGATGAATGGCTGACAGGTATGAAACATTCTGATCTTCTGCTGTATTAATGTTGATGGTCTCTGAAATACCATCTCCCCATTGCTGACTCTCCAACCAGAGTCAGAAAGGATCAGTACTAATGAAGATCAGAGCTTCATAATGGGAAGAAACTGTTGTTTCTGTACGTTTGCTTTGTCCACAGAAACTGGCAGATACTGAGATGTGCAGTTCTAAAGCTCTTTCATGTTCATGTTCTTCAAACGTAATGCTCAAATGCGTGTCTTTGGTGGGTGGCTATGGTCTGAAAACAATGCAGTGGAGTGATGGACGATGCTTCTCAATGTCTTTGAGTATGCTGTGATGAATAGTCCACTCCAGTTTAGTGTACTGTTTAATATATTCTGAGCTGAAGCACGTATTCACGTATCGTGACATGAGGAAGAAACAACTTTCTGTTTATAAAACGTACTGCATCTGGCTAATCTCCCTTAAAGCTCTCTGGGTCGCTAAATGAGCGTATCCTTGCTGCTTTTAATCACAGTTCTTCCTACCCGTGGTCAGAAGACAAACCTCTGATGGGATGTAAGAGGTTTGCTCCTACTTGACTCTGTAAGTTGTAATAATTGCTTCTTTTCAGCTTCCTGACTTTCTGGCCTAACGGGCTGCATTACCCACAGGCAGGTAGCCACATCCAGACCTTGATGGGGTCGCAAAGCCTGCAGCACCGCAGCCGTGAGCAGCAGTATGAGGGGAACATGAACAAGGTGACCATCCAGCAGTACCAGCCCCCGCTGCCCATCCAGATCCCCTCCTCGCAGAGCTCCCGAGCGCCGCAGACGGGGCGATGCCTCATCCAGACCAAGGGGCAGAGGAGTACAGACGCCTACCAGGAGCAGGTGGGAGCGTGTCCGCATAAAGTAACGCTGTGAAAGATATTCCTCTATCCCCCTCTTGCACACAGCAGTACGAGGGAGCCTGGGGCAGCACTGCCACGTGCCAGACAGAGCAGGGAGGTGGGCTGTGCTGCCCAGCACCAGGGAGTGGCACTGATTTTCTCGGCTTGACCAAGGAACGCTGGCACTGAGGTTCCTGACCAGAGCTGACGTCAGTGATCATGCTGAATTTGTCAGCAGTTCCTCCCAGTTTGCAGCATCCTGGCTCAGTGCTGACAGTGCAGTGTTAGGCAGATGCTGCACCCTCACCTGGTGGGTGCTGGTGAGCTCCCCTGGCTGGCCCTGTCCCCAGTCTATTTGGCCTTACCGATGTCAGCGACTGTTGGAGGCACCTGACTCAAGGAATAGGGCTCAGATTCAATACTAAAACTTTCTCCTGTGTAGAGTGCTGGCAGTCCATGCCAGCTGACTGGTTTAAGTCCCTGGGCAGAGCACTGAGATTCAGAAACCATTCCTTGTGCCTCGACGAGTGGTCATTAAGCTCCACAGATGCCATTTTTACTTTGCACTAAATTAGCCAATGCCATTGAAATCCATCCTGACTGAAATATAAGATTCAACACTATTTCTTGGAAGAGGGCCCTTGTAAAACCATTGGTACTCAGAGCTACTGGGGCCAATACTGGCAAGAGTCTGAAGATCTCTGAACCTCCCATTGCTTGCAGCTTGGTTTGTCACCTGCACAGCAGCCAGGGGTGTGACACCTGGAGCAATGGAAGCACACAGCATGGACTGTGGGGGCAGATTCTGTTCTTACCGACATAATTACCTGAGGTTCCAGTGAGAGGGAAAGACTTGGCTGACACAAACTGCCTTTTCACAAATGTCTTTTATTCTTCCCCTTGAAAATAAAAATTTAAATATATGCAAAAATAGGCACAGCTCTGTTAGTACTGTATCACTGTAGCACGTTTACGCCACGGAAATCTTTCATTTTAAAACAATACTTTAATGGCTTTAACTGTGGTGTGCAATACAGCTTTTGAGAGGGTAAACTCATCTTGCTGATGTGAGCTTGGCTGTACAAGAAGATGCCATTGTTTGGTCAGGCTTTGGTGCTGGCATTGACTTACCTCGCTGTATCTTTTTAACCTAGTTTTGTGTGAGGATAGAGAAGAATCCTGGCCTTGGTTTTAGTATCAGTGGTGGAATAAGTGGACAAGGCAATCCATTCAAACCTTCCGATAAGGTAAGTTGTCCATTTCTCACTAAACGGGCTGTATTTTAGAGTGCCATGTAGCGGAGACACAGATACAGTGAAGGACATTTTTATTAACTTCTGTTATGGCAAATGGAAGAAGTTTTCCCATATGTGGCCTTGTTCTGCTAGGGGAGAAATGTTTGCTTTTTGTTTGGTTGGTTGGTTAATGAAGACAAGAGGCTTAAAGCAGAAGTCACATGGGTATGTGCTTTATAGTTCACACAGATATATTTTCAGACTGTGTTGCAGAGCATCATCTGTCTCGCTTTCTCCTTTTGAGAATCACTATAGCCCCCAATTAATTTGCCACTTAGCATCATTAGAGGGACTGCTGAAGCAGCAGTAGCATCACCAGATAACTGAAATAGCAGTCTGCAGCAGGGGCATCAAATAAAGTAGTCCTGGTCCACAAACTGGTCTGGAGATGAGCCATGGTTTAGGAACACCACGGCAAGCAATCTCCTGGTTTGTAATGTTAATTAAAGGCTTGGCCGTTGTGGTGCATGATGGCCAAGGACACCCAGCGTTAGCTCTGGTTCTTCATGTTGGATGTCCATTGGTATTGCAGTTTGTAACAGTGTCCTCTTTTTCAGTTTGATGTATGAGGTTAGAATTAAGCTGTGCTTCCACTGCCTGTCACTTGTGTCTGAAATCCTTAAAGGAGAACCTGTGTCCCACTAGGAATGCGCCTGCACGAGTCAGTTACACATACAGTGCAGCAACAGCTGGAGATAGAACGTTACTGATGAAAAAAATTCAAAATTGTGGGTAAAGGAGTGATAGAATGGTTATATCGAAGGAAGGAACAGTTTAAAGTGCTGGGGCTCTTTCAGTTACGCTGAAACACTGCTTCCCAATGTTGTCCTCACCAACTGCCTGCTGTCTGCAGAGCTTTGAGCCACGCACACGTGGCACTGCTCTGCCCCTGAGATGGGAGCAGCAGTGACAGCGGGGAGCACTGCTCTGAGCAGTGATGTGCCTCTGCCATGACACACTGATGGTGCGGGGATGAGAGGGAAGCAGTAGAGAGCAGTCTTTCTGAACAGCAGATGTGTCACACTTCAGTGGCACGCGGGGGAGACGTAAGCATGATAGGTTCTGTCCCTCTGCTCTGCAGGAGCTCAGGTTCCTGGAAGGGCAGCAGAAACACTGGGCAGAACCCTGCTCCAGAAGGCTGAGAAGTCCCCTGAGGGGACACGGGATTTACATGACGGTAATGAGCAGGGACTTTCCCTGGTGCCTCAGAGCAGTGCCTGCTGAAATGCAGCCCATGCTCAGCTCCGGGGCCAGCGCGAGGTGCTCCCTGCAGTGCTGCGTGAGGGCAGCGGGGAGGCGAGGCTGCAGGTGTGGTGGTCCAGGACCTCATGAGCTGTGTGGAAATACTGCACTCATCACTCAGGAGCTCCATCCCTAACTTGGGGGACTATTAACAAGTTTGACAGAAATTCTAAAAACAAATCTAAAAATATTTAATTTAATAATGTTCCCCTTTCAAAGTCATTTGCTCTGCAGACAATGGATTCAGAGAGGATTCTAGAGACCATTGCTCTGCTTTAATTAATTAACTCCTGCTAATCCTGTTACTCCTGTCTGCTTCCAGAAGCCCTTCCAATTGCATGTTATTTGTGAAGTGGAATCTTGGTTTCAGATGACCCTGAGTTACGTGGTGTCAGCAGCCAGCAGGCTGCGGGTCACAAGCACTGCTACAAGCTGCTGCCTCTGCTCGGCTCCTTGCAGATCAGAACAGGGGTTTGGTGTTGAGAGCATTGCCAGAGAGCACAGATCCCCAGCCCAGCAGTTAGGGAAACACCTGTATTTTGGGATCTAGTTCTTGGTAATAGCATCCTAACCTCTGTTACTTCTGACTTATAGGGTATCTTTGTTACTAGGGTTCAGCCTGACGGACCAGCATCCAGCCTGCTCCAGCCTGGCGACAAGATCCTCCAGGTAGGGATTTACTGCCTTGTAACTGAGCTGAGATATAAGGCATGCCTTTGCATCTCCCACTAAGATTGTTTTCAGTACAATTCTTGGCACTTCAGTGTTGATTTCTAACAGTGTTAGTTGCAGTAATCTTGAAATCTGGTCTCAGAAGGAATAAAGCTGTTTGAAAGCACCAGGAGTGGCTGAAAAGGGGCCACAGAGCAGCTGTGGCGGCACCGGTCCCTCCAAACTCCTGGATGCAGATCACTGTGTGACCGTTGCTCATGTTTGGCTTTCTGTCCTTTCAGTATATCCCTTTCTCCCCCGACATGAAGGTATGACAGAGAATCTCATGCGATTTCCCTTCTTGTTTTTGCGTTGCAGGCAAACGGACACAGTTTTGTACATATGGAACACGAGAAAGCTGTATTACTCCTGAAGAGTTTCCAGAACACAGTAGACCTAGTTATCCAACGTGAGCTTACCGTCTGAATATTTTTTTATACATAGTAAATATGTCTAGCCAGATCTAATGTTCAAACAGATTTATACATAGGAAACCAATTTTTGCCAATTGCTGGACCAATGGCAAACAGTAGTGCCAAATGTACAATACTCTATGTTAGTACCGATCATCTCGAGAGAAATATATTACGGATACAAACCTACCGTTCCCGTGGCTATGTATGAGTTTGAGTCGTCAGCCTCCGGCTGTGCATCGGTGCGTTTTTTTAATCCAGTTACTTCTTACAGTCAATTTCATATGATTTCCAAACACAGAAGCACATACCAGTTCTGTAGGAATTCTGCTGTCCATCAGAAACACTGCCTCAAAGTTGTATATGCCTTTATAAAGATAAGATATATCAACCTGTACTTCCCATGAAATATTTCTATCATGTCGCATACAAAAATAGAGAGAAAAAATATTTTCATAAACACCTCAAAGAAAGTATATATTAAATTAAATTTAATAACGTTCATTTATTTTCAATGCAAAGATATTATATGCCTTATGAAAATACCTGTACATATGCAGTGTGTATAGCTGGCTCCATACTAATGGGTGAAACTGTCGCTGCGCAGGGTGATACTCGGTAGCCCGGGACGTAGTGTAACCAACCGGCACGGAGATGGGCTCACGTCCTCCTGGTGGGCACTTTCAGTTGCTTCCATGTGAACGCACCAAGTGGACGAGCAGCGAGTTCCTAAATGGGAGAAGTTTGTGATGGGTGGCAGTAAAACTTCTTTTGTTGCTGCTAATTTTATCATTCTATCTTTTCCATTTGAAGTGACAGGCCCTTCACCTGCGTTGCCCATTTCCCCAGTGTTACGGTGGTCTGTATTTCTGCTCTGTCCCAGGCTCGCTACGTCCGTTATTGGTATGGCTTCGGCCTTTATAGAACCCTTTATTTGAGTAATAGTCTCTAAAATGAATGGGGATTGATTCAGCATACATGAGAAATCGTAGACGAGCAGCACTGACGGAGCATGGGAAGAGCTTTCCCACCAAAGTACCGAATCTGAAAACCCTTAAGGTAAAAACCCTCGTGCTGTTTTCAACAGAAACAGCACCAAATTCTGCTAAACTGCTGCTGCCTCAGTAATTCAGGTGTATGCCATGCTGACAGCAAGGAGCTGAAACACAAGGAACGCTCCCACGAGGTGCTGCCACGCGTGCTGCTGCCCACGGCCTGGTGCTGGGCTGCAGGCAGAGCCAGGAGCTGCTCACAGGGTGCTGCCCACAGGCATCTCCTGACCGCTAACCCTCAAACCTTTCTTCTCTTCCCCTCAAGCACATGCAGACTGAAGTAGTTAAGACTTCCAGTCTTCTGACATGATGTCAGAAGACAATGGTGCCCCTTCTGTGTGCCCTGTCTGTATATGGGCCAGGTGCCTGCCACAGACAAGCATTCCACAAATAGGTAGGAGTAGGAACTGTCCCCCCGCGGTGTTATGAAGCACCAGGTCTTAAACTGTTTGCACTCTTTCTTTTTGGCTACTGGGAAGCACTGGAGAGGCTTGGGAGTGTGAGGCTTTTATGTTGGCATGCAAATTCCATATTCCGTGGTTGTTTGCATCTTTCCTTTTCTCTTTAAACAAGAGTTATTGAGTTTATTATTACAAATAATAATGAACCATAAATTCCTAGCTGACATAATACTAACTTTTACTTTACCCGTGCAAGTGCTCTTAGTGGAAGAGCTCCTGTGACTCCTGAGTGGCAACATGCTCTCAGATCCACTTGATATTACAAGCTGAAGCTGATCCAGGTTGGGATTGTTACCCTGTTTTTCAGCTTTCCATTTCTGTCACACAGCTGTAATTTCCAAACATCCCCTCAAAGCCACACAGGCTCTGCAGAACCCATTTGAAGCTCTCCCCTGAGCTGGCACATCAGAGGCCAGTGTCCCCACGTTAAGACTATTGCCCTTTAAGAGAAAATATCAGGTTTTATTTATCATCATGTTCAGAAAATTGTACCTCTGTACACTGCATTACACTGAATGGAAATCAGGTATGCTGATAGGTCTTTACGCACCTAAATCCTCTTTGGAGCTACTTTTCTCTTTTCACGCAGAAAAATCAGTGTCATGGATGTGAGCACACACATAGTGTGCAGAGCACGTATGCACAGCTGCAGCTGTACGCCCCACAGGCACCTTATGGCAGCACGGCCCCATGCTCAGAGCTTCCCTGTCATGTCTGCTTCCAGTAGGAAAGCGGAGTGCATTACTTCTGCAATTTTGCATCCTACTGTAACACTGTGCAGTGTGGGCATGCAGAACATGGAGCACACGTCCCTCCTTCCCTCAGCACTTCACCACACAGCAGCTGCAATGCACAGAGTGCTTTGGTAGCATCAGAATGTAGCAGGGAGCTGCAGAGCTAAGGAGGCCTATCGCCATGGTAGTGAAGACAGGTGAGACTGGGTGAACTCTGATCTCTAGAGCTTGTTAATGCTACATTTTTTGCTTTGGTGGGTTTCTGCATGCTGAGTTTATGAGACTAAAGCACAGTGGCAGAATAAATCGAGGCTGCGTGCACAACTGTATGTCAGGATTGCTGAGTGCATTCACCAATGGATTGTAATGAAAAGGAAATTACAATAAAATTGAATTTGTGCAGCGGAGTGCCACTGTACCTTAGCCACAGCTCCCCGACTCCAGGAGAGATCTGGGATGAATTTGGCCTCCCAGCTGAAACGTGCAGTAGGTAAGCTTTAATAGCAGCCACCGCTGTCCAAATGACCCAACAGTTTCTTTTTAGCGTTGTTTTTATTCAAAGGGACTGCTTAGGGTTTCCACACTAGTCCACTCAAATAACCTGCAACTTTTTCTTTCCCAGAACCTCACGTACCCAACTGTGCATGGCCAGGTTTGCAAGCAGGGTACCCAGTTACATGCAGGCTTTGCACATAGAAAGCCCATAAATAGAAATACAGCTCTGTAACAAGTGCTGGTGGTAGAGGACAACTTATCCAGAGGTGAGTTCCACGTGTGGGTTCACTTGTGTGTGTGTGAGGGAATTCTGATCAGGCGAGCGCAGGCTCAGAGCTGCAGATGGTTTCCTTTCTTTGGGCTACACAGCACTCCTGGGCACACCATATGTTCTCCCTTGTCAACTATACAGGCGCTCAATAAGCTGTTTTTTAAGCTCCTAGTGGAAGCATTAATCTCAACAGAACTGTACTGGGTTCTTTTTTAGGTTTTTCTTGCAATAAACAACAAATGATCCTCAGGGAAGGGCTGGATTGCAGAAGAAATCTGCACTGGGGTTCTCTTACCCTCATTTTGCAGCAGGTCTTAGTGAACCCGTGGTCAGTACTGGGGCTGATGTCCCTGTGCTGCCGGTGGCACCTGATAGGGTCAGACGTGTCCAAATCCCAGCGCCCAGCTGTTCTGCAGCCCTGTTACCAGTTGGCTATTAACAAAAAAGAAAAAAAAAAAAAAAAAAAAAAA
>PPHD01009120.1:7618-20995 GCA_002909625.1 Bambusicola thoracicus
AAACACACAACCGAATTCTTTTACAGGGATTTCCTGTATTCCTTGCTGGAGTTATTTTCCATGTTTCCATTGGAGCCATCTCCCTCACGGCTGATTCTGCAATGCAAATGTAAGATGCTGGGCACTTTACAGTCTGTTGCCATGGATATTAATGTGATGTCATAAATTGTTAAATCTTCATTGCAGAAACAAGATGAACGGGCTTGTGAGCTGTGAAGAATAGGAACTCATCAAAGAAAGCCCACTTAAGAACAAGCAACTCCCATACAAATCTCAAACAGAAAGGAGGCACCAATTTATGCCTCAATTGAGAACTGAGGAGTGTTTCTCTNCAAAAAAAACACACAACCGAATTCTTTTACAGGGATTTCCTGTATTCCTTGCTGGAGTTATTTTCCATGTTTCCATTGGAGCCATCTCCCTCACGGCTGATTCTGCAATGCAAATGTAAGATGCTGGGCACTTTACAGTCTGTTGCCATGGATATTAATGTGATGTCATAAATTGTTAAATCTTCATTGCAGAAACAAGATGAACGGGCTTGTGAGCTGTGAAGAATAGGAACTCATCAAAGAAAGCCCACTTAAGAACAAGCAACTCCCATACAAATCTCAAACAGAAAGGAGGCACCAATTTATGCCTCAATTGAGAACTGAGGAGTGTTTCTCTACATTAAAGACTACTACTTCACTAAAGCCTACACCCACTTGGTTTTACTGGACTGCTACCTGCGCAGAGGGACCTCCCAGCATCAATACAACAGGATTTGAGCTCATCTTGTCGTCATGGCTGAGCATACCGCAGATGTTTCTGAGCTCACGCCTCGCTGTCAGGTTAGTGGGCACCCACCCAGCAATGCCTACTGAACTCCTCCCTCCTTCTCCTTTTAAGCTACCTTTTGACTCTCTCATTACGCTTGTTGTATAAAAACGAGCCGTATCAGAAGCATGGAAATTGCAAGGACTTCATGGCTGCAGAAATCAGGGTTGCGCGTTGCCCTTACGTTATTGCACACACACTGCTAAAGTTTTGCTCTTCAAGGACTCCAGGAACAGAGAGAAAATTTGTCTTTGTTTTATTAAAACAGCAGTTAAGATTAGAAGTTAATCTACTTTATCTGTATATACGCACAAGGACAGAAGGAAAGAATAATTTAGCTCAGAGAGAAGTACAGTGCAGTACAAAGCACACCCAGACTTCACAGGCAATTTACATCCTTTAGGATGAAGAGAAACCAGGATTTTCTCATTTTCAATTAGTCAAGCCCTCATTTAATCTTTTTCCCAAACAGTTTAGCTTTTCTCCGAGTGGCTTTGATTAAGCCAGGACACAGCACACAGCAAGTGGGGAACAAGCAGGCACTTCTGCCCATGGAGACCTGCCAGCAATACTCTCCGTGGGATGTGGGCCCCTCGCATGGCTCAGGACACAGCCCTTCTGGTGCCACCTCAGCCCCCAGGACAGAGAAGAGCCACCCAAGGATGCAGCTGGCACTTCTGCACATGGAGTTATTGTGCTGCCAGCCCAAGCCTACACACAGTGCTCCCTGCCCTGCTGGGAAACACACGGCCCCTCAGTGCTCTTCTCCTCAGCTCAGACAAGAGAAGCCTCAGAACTGCCCTACTTCACCCAAGTCTTAGGGAATATATTATTATCCAAGCACATGAATTCAATGATGAGAGACTCTTACACTCACTGTGGTAAAGCATTAAAGCGTTCCCATCCTGTTCAAACTTAGTTGAATTCCGCATTAAAATCCATACCCTTCCATTCAGATTGGCCATCCAATATTTATACAGGTTCAGAAAACAGGACAGATCTGATCCTTCATGATTAAAGATTATTTTCCCTAGTCTTATCTGGAGCTTCTGTTTTCCTGTTCAATCTAATGAGGAGCCTTAACCTTTTCCCTGCAGTCTCTCTGCACTTTGCTCTCCATCATCATTCATTAAATACTTTTTTTTGTTCCTATGCCCCCAGCACTTACGGGGAAAGGAGAGCATGCAAAGAGGCGTAATATATAAAGAAGCACTTGCTATTCAAATCTCTCTAAATCCCAAATGGCTACTGAATAGCTGAATAAAAGTAGTAACAAATCTTTTTTCTTGACATCTTAAAACTGGGAAGGTTACTCCATAGCTATGGCTTTCCTGGTCTCTGGAAGATATTCTAACACCTCATCATACCTGGTCATGTCACTTGCAACACACGAAGAACAGCAACCCCTTGGATCCAACAGGGAGCACAGCCCACACAGCACAGTGTGCCTCAAGGATCTCCCACTGGCATCAATCCTGAGTGCATCGGGTCTGCTGCATTGCTCTGAATCGGGCAGCTGCGTGCTGCATTCCTGCTCCTGTTATTAATACAGCAGCTCGAGGGCAGAACACCACAAACTGCCATCTCTGCGGTAGATGGAATAGCATTCTGGATATCGCAAGCAATGGATGGAAACAAAGTGTCCCTCAGAAGAATACAACCAAGGAAAAGAGGGCTGGCCTTGGAGCCCTGCCTTCCACCCACCCGCCTCACGACCATTTAGTGAAATAAAGGGTGTAGACCCACGTTGATTTCTCACTTTCAAACTGTTCATTGGGACGTCAGGACAGTTTCATAGATTCTTAGGAGCTGTATGTGGTTACTCAAGTAGTGCCGCTACCCCAGGCAGAACTCAGCCACACTGGCAAGCTCCAAACAGCTCTGCAACAGGGAATGAGAATGGATCCTCCCTCAAGGATAAGCCTATCCCTCCTGTAATGCCACATACTTAAAGTCCAAGGTCAAAGGGTAACACAAAGCAGGCAGGCTTACATGGCAGGCTCCAAGCTCGTGGGAACAGAGTATAGACAGTACTGAAACACCAGAAGCAAGTGGAACTGAGTAAGATGAGTGCGGCCATCTGAGGGGACGGGAGGCAGAGCGATCCCTGCTCATGGCACTGCCCTGTGCTCAGCCATGGCCTGCAGCTCCTGCGCTCAGCACGCTGCCGTGCATCCAGCCCAGGGTCCCACTGCACGTATGAACACAAAACGTTACTTTTTTCAGAGTTGTTAAAGGACATTTTACTTCAATTAATAAAAATGCATTCCCATTTAAAAAGCACAGCTATATAGAGACTATAATTCTTTCCACCTCATTAATGCTTTCCCAGCACTTTGATAAACAACCACCACATTTACGCATCCTCAAGGAAAGAGCTCAGCTGTCAAGCAGAAGGACCCAGGCACGGTGCT
Organism: Bambusicola thoracicus; assembly: GCA_002909625.1. Lineage (NCBI taxonomy): Eukaryota > Metazoa > Chordata > Aves > Galliformes > Phasianidae > Bambusicola > Bambusicola thoracicus. The sequence goes on from PPHD01009120.1 coordinate 10,852, forward strand.
GCCTGCAGAGACTTCACAGCCATCAAGCTGACGTGGTGGTCCCAGCAGTCCCCTCGTGCCCTGCTCAGGCTGGCCATGCAGCCCACGTCGCTGCACATCAGCTCACACTGCAGCCCGGGGCCGCGTCCTTCTCTGCTTGCCATGGGCTGCAGCCTCTTTTCAAGGGCATCAGCCCAACCCTGCTGGGTGCTCCGGGAATTTCACAAGCGATTCAGACAGGGAGTCTGTGGGATCGTTTCCAAACGCAGGACAACAAGAATAGAAAGAATTATCTGTTGTCAGAATGTCTTAACTGACATCTAGATACTGTAATGGATGTAATTTTCCTTTTCCGTTGAGGATTTTAACAACAAAGAAATAAGTACATCTGCAGCTACATACCCAATAGACTGCCTACATGAACCATACCTGCTCTTCACATAGGCAAAACTCAGCTGAATTTACATTAAAAAAGGATAAACCATTCACTTCAGTACAGCCAAACTGAAATCCTCACCTATTCATTTCAGAAGCAGAAGCCACCCTGAAGTGACGTTGCCACGTTATGGATGTAATGAGCAACCCCTACCAGGTACACACTCCTATCACTGCTAAATAACATTCACAGTGCTCTGTTTAACTGTAAATTTACAATGAGAAGTCCCCATCTGAAACCCAACGCCCGGCTGGCAGCCCCGCTCAGCTGGATCTGCCTTGGCCAACGCGCTGCACTGCCTTGTAACATTTAAACGACCTGACAGCAAAGGAGGCTGCCAGCTGAAAATCACCGGGAGGCCGAGCTCTGCTGCTTTGTCCCCCCAAGGAGAATCTAAAGGAACCAGAAACGTATCCTGTTTGGAAATTCGCTGCAGTACACACTCTCTATTCTGGTCCAAAGCAATTATCAAACATAACCAACAGATCAATCAATGATTAACACCTCTGGTAATTACGCTTATTCTCTGTTACTCCTTCTTCCTTGTATATCTGAGATGTACACAGCCTGTAAGGCCTTTAAGCAGAGAGCCTTGCAGTTATTCCAGATAGCCATCTGCTGGAAAAAAAGAAGCCTCAAGCTACAATACCTTCAAGATTTCTGTGTCCAAGTGGTGACCCTTCCACACAAACTCAATTCTACAAATGCATGAAGACTTTACTCACATTCTGCAGAAAGGATATCAAGAAACAAAGTGATCTTAGTTTTACACAAAAGCAATACTTAAGGTGTTTAATCAGTATTATCATCTTCATCACGTAGAAGCATTAGCACATTCAAATGGTCAAGGCGCAGCTTTCTCCTAAAATTATTGAGGATCTCTGTAGAGGAAAGATCTAAGGTAACTGTGCCACTTCTACCTGAGCTAAGAAAGCAAACAAAGTCACTACTACCAGCATTATCCCTGCATTCCCCAAACTGATTCTCGCCACAGTAGTGGTGGGCTTTACCAGTGACTTCAGAAAGGAGTTCAGATCAGGGCAGTGGGGATAACTCTGGACAGTTATGTACATTTATGCAATCTTTAAGTCACCCAAATTACTGACCTTATCAGAACTGTGCTACAAACTGCATGAAGTTCCTACATGTAAGCGTAGGAAATAATTTCACCAAATCTGGTGATCACTTTTGAAGTCAATATCGTAAGAGAGACAGACAAATTACTTAACAAGTACTTAATTTCCACTAGAATATCTTTCAGCATAAAGTAAGACTCATACTGTGATAGGAAAACAAGTTCGATAAAGCAGCATTTTATACCTAAAACTCTCCTAATCCCTGACAAATTTGCAATGAATTCTCAGCAAATCTGTAAGGCAGTGTATACTCGATGTTCTCACTACTGTCATCTTTTGCATTTCGCAAGAACTGCTTTGAACGTCTTTTCTTTTGACAAGGTGTCATAGGAATGATATATTTATTCTGTATTTAAGAAAAATCTCCCCCACTCATCTCACTCTTGGTCTCTATATATTTTAAAATGCCTTCCAACACACCATCAGTTACAAATTAGCCCAAAAGTTGCTGCACTGTTTGTTTCACTGCATGCTGCCAGCATTAGCTCAAGACATCCCTGGCAGATGCACTTTGCACGTACACTTGTGCAGAATCCTCGTAAGCCATCCTCACAGACTGTACTACACTGGAAACACTAAGACCCCAATCACAGAATTAGGATAGTGGCTCCTTACCCAACCATTCCAGAAGCACAAGGCTGTGCCCTCTCCTGACCCACATCTTCAGCCAAGGACAACTTACACCAGCACTAATGTAGAGATGTTAATTCACACCGGAGATATTTAGGGGAATAAGCATAGTTGTATGAACAGTAATATTTGGAAGATAATTGAAGAGGCAGATGATTATGAATCGCCACTTTGGCCTTTGAAGATGCCCACACACCCCCCATTTCTGGTTCAAGATTCCAGGTTCATGTTTTCCATCATGAGTCCCATTGAGAACAGCACGCGGTGCCCATGTCCGTTAGCAGGAGACACTGCCCTGACACCAAACGGATGACTGAATAGGATGCCAAAAGCAAAGCCCTGACAAGATTAATGGAAGTTTTTCTTTGAACTTACTGCTTACTTAATTCTCTGCAACTCTTACAAGTCATCAACTCAAAACGGCAGCGACACATTTCTGTAACAAGCACAGCCAAACACCATCTGCACTGCGACACGGGTATGTTTGAGATGACCAACCCCATTACAAGTCATTATGAAATGGGAAAGGGATTAAGTCTGAGTTTAAGTGATGTGCTACAGCACAGAATTATTCACCTGCTTTGCTAAACGTTCTAAGAGGAATGCAGAGGTACCTGAGATGCTGATGTATATGAACAGGTGTTTGTAAATGAGCTTGTTTAATACAAGTTGCAGAAACAGACTTACACAAGCTTAACTAAGAGGAAAAATGAATTACCTTTTAGTTTAGTTTTACACTACAAATCAAGAAGGAAGTGGAAGTGACAGACATCATCCAGTAGCTCTTTATTAAATGCCATGCTGCAAAAGAAGGTGTATGTATATGTATATACACACACATTTAAACAAAAAAGGTCTTTTACTCTTCACCACTTACAAAGATATTGAATCAATTTTCAAATAGATTCAAGAAAATATTACAGAAAGCTCTATAAACACTTCAATTCTAAAAACATACATGATGTACTCATACTGCTTAGGAATGATACCTTCAAAACTCTGAGATATTCACATCAAACGTGTGTGCTGGAACCTTGGAACACACAAAGGCTTTTCAGTGGAAGCTGTTAATTTATTACTGGCTGCCTGCCCAGTGGATACCAGAATACATTTTAATCCAAACAACAGAATGGGAGGGAGGGAGGGAGGAAGCTCAAAAGCAATTTCAAATCTATCAAGATTGAAATATTACCTCAATACAATAACAACGTTTTCACTTTGGGAGTTCTGCCAAAAAAGAATAGTTGCCCTACAGCAACTATTGCTCTTTCGTATGTTATTTTTAACATACCTTATGGATGCTAGCTGTCTTTTGAGCAGTTAGGGATGGAAGCTAAAATAGGGGGATTCAGCATCTATAAGAACCATGGGTGAACACATCAGGAAGATCCCACCTGCAGAACTCTGACAAGCAGCAGCCCTTCACCTGTCAAAAAGCTTCTGCCATCCCATTCTCAAGACTGACTCAACAACTGTAGAGTAAGAATGCAGCCCCACTTAGTAGCTCACCTGCCTCGAAACAAGTGGAGTCAATTTAACAACCATTAGTTACACTAACTCAGCACCTGAAGCTATGCAGTAAATTGGAGAGATACTCAATCCAGAGAATTGGATATTGGTATCTGCTCTCCATGCAGAACACAGCACGGCGCGCTGTAAGCCACCCCAATGGGCACAAGCACTGGATGCCGTCACACAAGACCACACACAAAGTGCCAAGAGCAAAATACACTGCAAGGAAAAGGCTCACTTAACAATAAAACTAAATGCTGTTGCAGTTGTATTTACAAGCAACAATTCTTATTTTTAACTCCCAGTTTGATTAAATTTAACTAGTTACCATTTTCTGATAGCTAAATTAGCAGGAAAAAAAATCCAACAGAACTAAGAGAAAAGCTTTAAGATAAGTACGCTGCTGTAGCGGTGTGCATTTATCTTTTCTTGAGCATTAGAGAGGTTTTGCTGTTCACGGATCAGTTATTTATAGCTCATCTGGGCAGCATCCACATCTTTAATTCCGTAACAGCTTTCCTTGCCTTTTGAATTAAAAATTGAACTTTACTCCAACTAATTCTCAAGGGGAAAGCATTAAATGTGCCACATCCTGTTCTTTGTTTCAAGGCAGCAGTGTGAAATAATGTAAAGAGCTGGCACAGCCCTGATGATTACTGCATATTTCATTAAAACTCCAACACTCTTTGTCCCACTTAAAGGCTGACTGCATGCTTTTGGCCATATGGAGTTCGTTAAGTAGGCCCAGGGATTACCACTTAGAAAAATCTACAACATACACCAATTGAAGGCAATTTTCAGTACTATGATTATTGAAGTTGCTTTTTTTTTCTTTTTTTTTTAATGTCTTAAGAAGTAATCAACCATATCTCGAATGTCAAAAGGCCCTGACTTTTCAAAATGTGCTAAAGAGATGCAACCGATTATAAGCAGGGCTCACAACAAGCAACCAGAGCTACTACAAGCTATATTTATTTTTGAACATCTTTTTAACTAATTAATTTAAAATCAGAAGTCAGGTGTCTTTACTAAAAGTCAAAACATGTAGCAAAGAGGTGATTCATGCATTCCCAGCAGCTTGTCTTAACCACAAGCTCCTGCATACCTAATTACTCCTGTTGTCCATCTCCTCAGTAAAGCTTTCCAGCAATTTAAATGTGCTGAATCCCGTTTGGGCTCTGCAACACGGACTAATATTCAGCCCCAGACAAATCTGTGACCAAAACCATTTCACTTGGGGCCCAGGAGAGACCACCTTATGAACTGAGACTGTGAGGAACACAGGGCCCCGGCCCTCAGCCAGCCACCATCCTGTCCTCCTCTCCAGACACTACAGAACTTAGTGACACAATTCCGAACAGACAAAATAATTACAAATGCGCATACCACATTTGGTAAAGAAAGACACAATAACGTAACCTCTGTTGACAATTGTATCTAAGTTTCCAACAGACTGTCTTGTTCCTGCCATGCAGCCATGGGAGCAGCTGTCCCCAGAAGGCTGCCCTGAGCAGGGCCTTCCCTGCTGCTCCCAGCCTCTGTGTGGAGAGGACATTCCCAGGCACGTGGCAGTAGGAACAACAACTTCTCATCTGGAACCAGTTCCCTTCCCTCAGTTTATCTGACATACCTCCTAGAGATTTATCTAGCACTACACCGGCCCTACCACCTATCTTTCAACACCAAAAGCTCAAAATGCTATTTTTTCTTCTTTTTATGCTCATAACAACAGCTCTTATTCCCACTGGCTCAAAGTAAATGTATTTTCACAGGGCCACACAGAGAAAACTCTGAAGGAGATGGGAAGAGGAGGTGTAAAGCTAGGAACAAAGGCAGAATGGAGTAGCCAGGGGTTCCTTCATCACAGGATCAGGAGGTCAGCACCCAGACACCACCCCATAGGAATGCTGTGCACACACTTCATTCCATGCTCCACAGGGCTGCACATTCCAACTTGAATCTTAGAATGGCTTAGGTTGGAAAGGACCTAAATGACCACCTAGTTCCTGCCCTTCTGCCATGGCCATAGTTGCCAATGACCAGATCAGGCTGCCCAGAATCCCATGCAACCTGGCTTTAATCACCTCCCAAGAAGGGGGTATTCTCAACCTTTCTGGGCAACCCATTCCAGTGCCTTACCACTCGTTGAATAAAGAATTTCTTCGTAACATCTAACCACAATCTCCCCCTTCCAGTTTGAAGCCATTCTTCCTTGCCCTATCACTATCAGACTGTGTAAATCTCAGTCTCCCTCCTGCTTGTAAGCTCCCTTCAAGTGTACTAGAAGACCATAATGAGGTCTCCCCAGAGCCTTCCCTTCTTCAAGCTGAAGAAGTCTAGCTCCTTCAACCTTTTTGCATTTGCTGAAGCCATAGTGAATGTCTCAGATCACTTCCTCATTTCACAGGTGCCTTAACATCTGTTCCAGAAGGATCTGCTCCATGACCTTCTCAGGCACAGAGGTAAGACTCACTGGCCAGCAGCTCCACAGGTCTTCCCTTCTCCTTTCTTAAAAATACGAGTGATGTTTCCCTTTTCCCTGTCACCAGTGGCTTTGCCTGCCAGCCATGACTTCTCAAATATGATTGAGAGTGCCTTGGCCCCCATCAGGATGAGAGCCTGCAGGCGTGAGCTTCCTGTAGCTTAGCTGAAGCAAGAAGGCCTCATCAACAGGCTCTCCTTGATCAGACAGTTTGTAGTAGATTGACCATGAGAAGCCCTTTATTGGTGTGGTCCCTAATTTTAACCCACAAGCTCTCAGCCTCATCATGGCTATTTTTCAGAGGTAGCTCTTTGCAATATATCCAGTCTTCAACATAGGGGACAAATCCCCCATCCTTCTTGCCCTGCCTATCCTTTCTAAAAAGCTCACAGCCTTCAACTGTACTACTCCAGCTGTGCAATTCATCACGCTATGTTTCTGTGATAACAACCAGGTCATAGATTTCTATTTGCACCACAGTTTCCATCTCCTCCCACTGATCTTTCAATGCCGCATGCATTCGTGTAGAGGGTCTTCACCTGGGCTATCAGTTGTGTTACCTTCTTGATGGAGCCCTCCTAAATTCCTTTCAGACATATCTGAGGTTTCCTCCTGCTGCTTCCTGTCTTTTTTTTCCCCCTTCTGCTTCCCTGGCTCTTCTGTTACTCAGAAGTACATCTCCTTCTCCCATCGCATCTAGCTTAAAGCTCTGGTGATCAGCCCAGCCAGCTTGCTGCCCAGAAAATCCTTACCCTTTCTGCTCAGTTGCATTCATTTTATGCTTACATGTTCAGTCTATCAAAGGTGCATCCTAGACCACAGTACCCAAAACCCTGAGCCGGACACCATCCACACAGCCGTTCATGCAGCTGCTCCGTTCTCCTCCTCCCTCTCAGGTCTCCAACCAGGAGGATTGAGAAGAACACTACCGATTCCTTCAACATCTTTCCAAGGGACATAAAGTCTTCTTCAATATTTTGTGACTTTCTACAGCAGGAGTGGATAGTAGTCCTCCAGCTCTCTCATACCCAGTAGCCTCTTCCTCCTGTCCCAAGTGCAGGACCCCAGCAGGCAGCAAAGCTCTCTAGAGAAATTACTCAGGCAGCAGGCGAGAAGGGTGAGGACAAGGAGAAAAGCCCTGACTTCAAGAACCAGTGTAAGGAAAACCCCAGAACAGAACAACATCTAACAGAAGAAAAACACCATCTATAATTGCCTGGATCCACGTAGCTGAAAGAAATGTTTTCCTTCTTCTCATTAATTTCAATGTAAATTGCAGCACTTTTGAAAAATTAACATTATAACATCCCAGTAGAGCACTGCTGCATACATTCATCAGCATACACAACACAACATCATAATCCAGTAACTTTGATTTAGAAGCAGCCCATTTTCAACAGCTGAAATGAGAATCTGATTATTTAACCACAGAGGATTTCTGCCCTGTTCTCACTCTGGCAGGTTGTTGGTAATACTAATAGAGGATAATTAAAACTCTTCAGTTTAGAGTTAAACATCTTTATAATCAGCCAACCTTGCATCTCTTCCATCTTGTTCATTCAGGACATGCATAAAAGCCAAGAAACCTGAATACGTTTTATTTTAAAAGTCAGGTTTCTTTTTAGACTCAGAAAATACAACGTCCAGTGAAATGGACTTTGTGCCAACAGCAAGAAGGCGTTCTCGTTAAGATGTGTTAAAACCCAGAGAAGTTACATTTACCCAAATGCAGTTCAACTGAGCTCATTTTCAGAGAAGTGGGTGGAGATTTTCTTCCTCCACTTTGTTCATCCTATTCAAAATGGCTGGAGAGGAGAAATTTCTCCAGAATCATTCCATGAAAATCAAAATGCTCAGGAATGATGCTGGCAAGTGTCAGGTGTTACAACACCACACAACTGAGATCAGCATATACGTGACTTTAAATAATTCCCCCGAAGGGAGTTCAGTGCTGTTCTACTACTTGGTGGCTAATTATAGATAGTCCCGGTATCATAATGGATATTTAAAAGCAAAAGTAAAGAATTTGATGCAGAAAAACAACACTAACAGCATATGCAAAAGCCAGTTTGAGAGCAAGCACAGAATTAGCTATACAGATATTTTTTCAAGTTTGACAGTTAAGCCTTCTGTGCTTGTCATGCATATGCCACATTAGAAAAAATAATATTCTTATGTAGTAGTGAACACATGTTTATTTAATGGCATCTGCCCAGAGGGATGATACATTTTCTAGTTAGCATTCCCAGAACTGTTTCTATCAAACCAAATCTGGTATGAAATATCTAGGTTAACAATTATCCGGAATGGTTTCATTTTCAAAAAACAAGACGACCTTCTTAACTTTTTAGAATTCAGAAGCACTTTTTTCTCTGCTGCCATTTACTGTGCAGCACAATAACCATACCTGAAGATACAGAGTAGGTTATTATAAAGGTATTTTTTCAATACTGTAACGTTCATGATCAGTAGATAAGGTTTCAAGCAATACACTGTACTGTCATGCTGTCATTCCCTCAAGTCGCACTAAATATCCTATTTTATCTGCATCTTTAAGCCAGAGCCACAAGGAAATAGAAACTTAAGCTTCAAATGGAAATGAAAACATTTTTGCTCGCCTTTGTCTTGCACTTAGGAGAGTGAGTTTCTCTGCATTTGTTTTGCTTGCTTTGCTTTGTTTTGTTTGGGGGCAGGGTGGCGCTTTTGTTTTTACTCAGCATTTTTGTTCTGTTTTTCCACAAAGCAGTGGAATATTTTCTCCTCTGAGTAATTTGTTCAAGCAAATAAACACAACTCAGGAAAAGCCTGTGGTTCCACACTTATTCCTCTGGCAGATTTTTACAAATGGTAGGAAGCACTGGATAGGGCTCTGCAAATAAATAGAAATGAGAAATCCTTTATTTTATTTGTTTTCCTCTCGTTGATCAAGTTGTGAGTTCAACAAACGCTCAAGCTTCCTAAGTCAGCACCACTTCATTCACCTTCAAAACAAACCAGCATTTCAGATGTAAGCCATGTCATGTGTTAGAGACCAGGAATTAAAGATGCGATGGAACCACTTAAAACAGAATGGGGTCTGGGACTTAAATAACAGATTCAATTCTGACTGGAACAAGTGACAGGGCCTGAAGAACTATGAACCCCTACTCATCTTCTGCTCTGTTCCATCAGCAAAAGCACACAACATAGAATCCGTCCAGCCTCACAGCTCGCTTGGATGGCTTTACGCTTTATATGTCTGTAATTCATTACAGCCAGCTCCAAACCAGGTAAACGACCATAGCTATCATTTGTCCACCTTGCAAATTCAAAGAGTCCTCATTTAATGAAGTGAAAAAACGTATCTGAATTTAAATCCAAATTTCTGCACAGAACATCACCAATTACTTCCATATTTGGATGAAATGAAAGTTAAAGTCAGCAGGCAAAATGATTGATGTTTACTGTATGTTACTGTATGAGATTCCTTACAGGAATTTGGACACACCCTAAGCCTGACTACAGTCTAACTGCAACATCAGGCCAAGGGTAAGCCAACATTCAGCTGTATGGCCGCAGGCTCCAGTGCCAGCAATTCCTTCTCAGGCTCTTTGAGGAGCAGTGAGAAGCAGCAACTACACACAGCTCATGGATCAGGAGCAATAGAAAACCCCTAGTGAGCTGAAGTCATCTACGAATGCAGGTATGCACACACTTTGGGTAACAGCTGCTCTGAACATCATCCTGCAAGAGCAGGAGGAATTACGTACCTTGCGAGAGATGTGCACTGCAGTTTGCTTGGATTTTATGTGCATGCAGCCCTGCAGAAGTTCTGACTAATGCTCCCTGAGATACGCAGATTGAAAAACAGGACAGAAGAAATGAACACTTCTATGATCCCGTCACACTCTGTTAGTAAACCAGCAGGGTGGTAGGGGAATGCAAGTGGAACCCACCAAACCAACACTGGAACAAAGGGGAGGAAAACGT
>PPHD01009121.1:0-20991 GCA_002909625.1 Bambusicola thoracicus
TGCTTAACCTCTCTCGCATTGTAATTCTTGTGCCATCTGGCTTCAGGTATTGAATTTTACTTCTGTACCAATGCATCATGACCCTGAAAACTGCCACCAATTAGATTAGAACAGGCTACTGTAGACTTCTGATCTCTGTAACAGTATTGCAGTGTTTCCAGAAAGAACTGTAAAAAAGTTTTAAATTTAAAAGGATTAAAGGATTTAAAAAGATGCTGGTAGCATGTAAGCTTAGTGCACTCTCCATCATAAATCTGGCCATATCTGTTATTGATGCACAAGGACCAACCTGAAAAATGTCAGCTTCTTTTATGCAGGTCTATGGAGTTCATGGTCCTTCACTGCAGCAGTTTAAGTATGACCAAAATTACTTAGCTGCTGAGAGGACATAGAATAGACATCTCATGTGCCTCTCTCTGGAAATGAAGTCGCTGTTACAGAAACAGAATATAATATGAAACATCACAACCAAATTGTATTTTTACATGCTAAAAAAGGGAATTAAATATATTTTTGCATTATTTTTGAAGAGATACAAAATATAACAACATTCTTGGTTAGTCAATCTGTTTGTGACACCCTGTCCTCAACTACAGTTTTTATTAAGCTGACTTCTACAGGCAGTAAGTGAAGTACATTCACAAGTCAGATAAGGCAGATAGCTTTGTAGCATGAACACATCTTCTCGAACAAATCTTCTGCAAATAGATGCGGCATTTTTTTTTCTAGTTGTATCTAAGTGTTTATACAAGCTCAGTTCTGCCAACTGATTATTGGTGAGTGGTTCTTTTCCCTCAAACATTTCTGCTGGGCTCCTCTGGGATATTTAATGAAGGGGAGAGCCCCTCTATGCAAATTTTTACTGCTGGGGACAAATTCCAATTTCCCCAAGTGCGCATGCACAATAGTTTAAATAAATTTCTGAAGTGCATATACTCAATTCATATGCTGGGAATCACATTTGGCAGGGTTTTCAGCAGCCTACCACGTTTCCTGAATGCAGAACAGCCACCCAAGATCCTTCCGAAGGATCCCTGGATTCCAAGGCAGTTCTTCTGAGTGCCCTAAGATGTCCATATTGGCTACCCAGCTGATCCAGGCAACTGCATAAATATTTGTAAGATCCATTAGGAGATAGCAGGTGCACAACTAGCCTCAGTAGTTTTGCTCTATGTTCCTTTTCAATATTCACAACTGATATGTTTTGCCAAAATATCAACTCTTATCTATGAATATTTGACTTCTCAGGAGCAAATTTGGTACCAGCAGGTGCAGGTTTGAAGTCCTCAGTGAGAAGATAACTCCCTGTTGTTCACGGGATGGTGTTTTGGTACATGGCAGAGTAAAAGGAAATGGGAGAAGGTGAAGAAAGATACCCTGGAGAAAGAACAGATCATTCCAAAAAAAAGAAATCTGCGTAATAGCTCACAAATTATTCTATATTTTGGTGTTACTGCAGGAGTTAAGCTGCAACCCACTGAAGTTAGTGTAAGGCTCCCAGTTGTTTTTCTTTAACCAGAGATTTTCAAAAGGCAGCATGGTGATTCTTCTAATGCATCCTCTCACCAGTGATTATAGGGTTTTGCTCAGTGTGACTTTGAGAACACTGTGTGATGTGGTTGCTTCCCTCCGGCTGCAATGAGGCAGGTACTGTAGGCTGAGGTACAGAGTAGGAGGATTCACAGAATCACTGGTGCAGTAAATTGTAGATTAGGTTTAGATTAAATTGTGCTGAAATAACTTGATTGCTTTCCAGAAAAGATTATGGAAGTACTAGCTGAAGAATCATAAAATAGGTGAGCTAATTACACGCTCACTTAACTCTTTGCTAAGCATGATACATCAAAATGAATTTTGTATGCTTATTATAGATAAAGTGTGGCTCCACAGTTTACATTACAGATGTAATTATTTTGCAAACAATTTGATATTGTAACTTTTAAATCCTACTATCAGTCTAAATCGTCTGGATTATAAAAATTATGAGAATAGAAAGCTGGATCAAAGACTGCAAACAAGGCATATTAGTTAATGGGGACAATCTAGGAAGAATGTGAGGAGATCATAAAGGGTCTATCCAGTAACAGAAGCGGTTAGTATCATGCCTCCATTAGCAGCTTCATACCCTGTGAGAAACTGGAAGTAAACAGCAACTTAATAATGCAGTCCCAAAAATTGCACCACATTCACAGCATTCTTTGCTCTTGGAAGTGAAAAGCTTGCTTTTTGCAGGAACTGTAATTCCATTGATTGCTTGTTAATTTCCAGAATGTCGATACAAAGTTTAGAAGCTTCTCATATTTGATCTAAGTCCTCACATTGATATATCCTTTTCATTTGTTCAGATCGTTCACAATACAGACTACATTCATCTGAAGTGTTTGAATTGCATTAACTAAGCATGATCATCTCACAGTTTGTGGGAAATAGCTACATTATGAGAAGCAGAAATACATAAAATTCTACACTAACTCTCAGAAAACCACCTCTAAGGAAACTTAACTTTTCCACTTGACATTTTTTCCAGCAATGTGAAATAGCACACTGAAATTCTTGTAAAGTCTTGCCAGAGAGAGAACTTTTTGATTTCTGCATTAACATGAGCTTCCACTGAATGCTGTGTCTATCTCATTGACAGACTGATTGGACCATGCACCACATTTTGTTTGAAACCAACACATAAATTAATGGAAGAGCTGGTAGCCTCTTCATTTTCAAGAGGCTGAATCTTGGAGATGTCTCTGGATCACCATGTGTGTATCCATACAGTGTGTAAACAAAGTTTCATTTTGCAAAGCTCTGTGAATACAGCTGTTTCTCATTTTAATCTTGCAGATGCTATCCTGCTTACAGGGTAGCTTAGTTAAAGAGCTGTGCTTACTCATAAGGCCAAGATGTACAATATTCAGTTTTTACTAAAAAGTGAAAAGCTTCTTTATCATCCACAGGCAAAATCTTCGTGTTTAAAAAAAAAAAACAACAACTATGTTTTACTCAAAGCAGAAAACTATAGGTTTAGAAGGAGTGTTGAAGATCCCTTTTTCTGAGAAACAAACATAGTTGACTGTAAAAGCCCAAAAATATGCTTATTCATCTTATTATTACGGAAAGTCCTGGTGACTCACTGCATTGGCGAGGGAAGCTGGTTTAGTTTAGTTATAGCTGTTTGTAATTGACTTTGCTGTTAAGATGGCAACAAAACAGAAACAAGATGGAAGATTCCCTGTATGTGAAGATGCCTTCTGCCTCTTGTTGTTCACCTGCTCTTTGGGCTGGTGTGAAGGGAGCATTTTGCAGGACATAATGAATCCGAAGAAGAGTGTCTGGTGGTCAGCAGAGCAAGACAGACCTGACTGCAGAGCTCAGAAAATAGAAAAAGTGACTGGTGTCAGGGCTAGTGCAGAGTTCCTGTATCCAACCGCAGCCAAAAGGTGGCTCAGGAGTATTGAGGCAAAGGAAGCAGAGACGTAGATGTTAGCATGTTTTGTATGGATTTGTCTGTTTGAATACACACACAGACATTCTCCAAGTAGCTAATGAAAGACAAAATTTGTGAATCTATTTTGCATTTGCAATCTCCCAGTGTGTACTTCTATAAACAGCAGTGAATGAGGTCTGAGAGTAGATCTGCTCAAGTCTCTGAGGAATCAGAACTAGGCTGGATAATGCAAATCTAGGGTGGGAGATGCCATTTCAGTGATGTCTAAAAACCAGGGAACCTGTTCCTCTCAGTGTTTTTGTGCTCCAGGAAGGGCAAGAGCTGAAATCTTGTATGAAGAAACCACTTGGCTGCTGCTCCTGTTTCTGTGCATAGCAGTTGCATGTGCAGCTCTGCTAAGGTTATGAAAGAGAACTGCATTTGTCCTAGGAGATAAGTAAATGTATTATTCTCAGTGGAGAACTCACTGCAACTCTGTTTTATCTGTTTTTACCAAACCTGACTTCCTCTGAAACCCAAGAGCTATCAGTGCAAGTTAATAATCTCTAAATGAAGTGTCAGTGCCGTCCCTGAGGAATACAAGCCAGCTGAGAAGGAATTGAAGCCCTCATGCTAGCAGTGTTTTCATATCACTCAGTCCAAGTTTCTTCTCTCGTCAGCGAGATTTTTGGGCTCATGACTCAAGTGCAGATTCCTTTTTTTCCTGTGAATACCTTAAGAAGTATAATTTGGCATTTGAAGGGATAATGGAGGTTCTAGCTAGGACTTCTCACCTTTCTTTTCTTTTTCTTTTCTTTTTTTTTTCCAGTTCAATAGGCGATATGCATTGATTATTGTGTTATCCAATACTATATTGGATTATATAGTATATATATAATTGTAAAACAAGCCTCAGGGAAAGCAGAGGACCAAGAGTGCTGAATAAAGCAGCAAGTCTTCCAGAAACAATAATGAGAAAGCACGGAGCTACAAGGATGCCCAGGGGCACTGGTGGTCTACAAACAAGTCATGCAGGTTTTTAATGAGGAGGCAAATATACTTTTTGAGAGTATTTTTTACAAACACTAAAGATGACTTGATCCTAAAATTTCCAGGTGAATACAGAATTAGAAACAGATTAGTCACCTTGCTAACATCACTGAGCAGGTCAGCAGCAAGCTTAGGAGCATGTCTTTTGAGTTTTCAGTTATTATTACCCCACTTAAAACTTACATCTCCTTCTATCTGAATATCTGTGTTCATGTGAGAGGAGGCAAAGGAAAGTTACGTAAAAAGATGCATTGGAAAAGTACCGCTCAGTTTCGATAGGAGTGCAAGTGATCTGTGTATCCAGATTTTGCAATTTTTTTTTTTAAATGTCCTCTTCGCTGTATTGAAGTTAAAGTGATGTTGGACTGGAAAAGAGGAGCTCTCTGATATGTTTACACATCATTAGTCTGCATCTGGGAGGTAAGTTGCCCTTGGCTTTCTGAATCTGGCCCCAGTGTAAGCAGATAAAGACAAATGCTTTCTGAATGCCAGGTCTCCACAAGCATACAGCCCATTCTACCACAGTTCTTACATTTCTCTCCTCTCTGCAATCTCTTCAAAAGATGCTGTGCTTCAGAAGAGCCAAGTTAATTATATTAAAAGTTCCAATCGTTTATTTTTCAGTAAGATTCTCAGACATATGAATCACCAGGAATAACTGTAGTTCAGGAAAGATTTCTGGGAGTTGGACATAACTGCTAGCACTTGGTCAGAGTCAATTATAGGGGACCTGGAAAAAGAAAAAGGGGGAAACAATGCTTTGCAATGCCCTCTGAGCACACAGGGAAATCGCAGAGGGATCTCGGCTCTGTTTGGTGTCACAAATGAAAAAAGAGAAAAAAATGGTAGAAGTTTGTGACCCTGTTTCAGTAATCCCTTTGTGTTAAAACAGAGCACTTGCATGCACTTTTACTAATCACTGCCTGAGCAACATAAGCATGTGCTTAAGAGCTTTGCTGAAAATTGAGAAATGTTGGTTGTTGCATTTTTCCCTGTCTGCTCAATGTTCATTATAATATTTTCTGAATGAATGGATAGGCCCTCACATGGCTGGTGTCTTAGAGATACTTTCCTGAAACATGGGAGTCAGTGCATACAGCCGAGTTCATGTTTCTTTTTCAAATTAATCAAAACTGGGAAGACCAAAAGGACGAGGATCCAAAGTGATTTTCTCGAACTTTTACTGTTGTACGAACTAAGCGTTCATGTGAGTCATATAAACTATTTGCCTCTAATAAAAAGTTCAAGCAACAAAGAGTAGTTTTAATACTGAGTAGAAGCAATAGAAATGAGGACGCAGACTATATACTCCAGCAAAATATGTTTCTGCACAGAACAGAGCATTCACGGGATTCAGGGTAACAGTACATGGAATCAATTTGTGCCTGGCAAGGAAAATAGAAGTATAACATTTCTTATGCGAAGTTTTTTCCATATTCACTCCAACAGTGTGTGTCATTAGTTACATCTGTGACAAAAACATCACTTAAAGCAGGCTAGGAAAGAGAAACCTTGGCTAGCTTACACTATTACTTCATCTCTAGGGTTTGCCCCAGTGCACTTTTCCAGTAATTTCATATTTGGATAGGCTTTGTATTGTCTTATATAAAGAGGTGACTATCACAATTGTCTTTCCAAAATCTGTGAAGGATCTGTTATTCTTTAATTGCTAAAGTTGCACCCACTACTTTGATAACAACATAGAGGTTAGCCAACATGTTGGAAATAACTGTTTATACATCAGCTTAATTAGCAACTTCTTTTGATTTAGGCTGTTAGCTGGAGTCCATTCCTGTCTTTGCAGACTGGAGGTTCTGTGTTCACTGCTGTCATTGTGGTTTTATGGAAACTTATGAACTGATTCTGGAGTGGTTACATTATTTCATTTGTAATTGTTTATGAAAACTGTGACCGTAATAAGGTTATAAAAACGTGTCTGTAATGTAAGGTTTTAAAAACAAAACCCATTCAATCATGTCTGAACACAAACTTGATTTTTCCTTAAAAAATATCCTACAGCACACATTTCAGTGTTTTGTCATCAAGATGGGGCATCAGCCACTATCATGCCTTGCTTAAATACATTATATACCTATAAGCTATTTGCTGTTATATGTAAAACAGTGAAGAGGGACAAGGTAACTAAGCATTTTGTGCAGAAATACTTAATCTCATGTCAGATGTCACCCTTGAGAGGCCTCTCACCTGAGAATCCTTAGTGAGAACTCTGAGAACTATAGGATTTAATACACGGAATATTTCCTGTGCTTTGTTTTATGTAACTCCCTATTCTCATGTGCAGAACAACTGTGAGGTACTTAGAAAAGGGAAAATCCACAAAAGAGGAAAAAAAAAAAAACAAAAACAGGCAGTCATGATTAAAACACCAAGAAAGAAAGGCAGCTGGCCTAAAGCAATGGAATGAATGAGGCATAGCATGGATACAGAGATCCAAAAATGTATATATACATGGAAATATACGAGGAGATTCTCTGTACATCAGACTGTACCTTTTCTTCACCTTAAATTGCAGTTATGGATCCTGTAACGTTGCTGTATAAGAAAGGAGAAAAAAGCAAAGCATGCAGGACCCTTGAGCTGGAGGAAGGTTGGGCTCTTGCAGCAGTTGTAGATCAAGTTCAGCTGGGGAAAAGTTGCATGACCTCCAAATTGTGGAGCTGGATATTGGCACAGTGAGAAGGTCATTTGAACTTATTTTAAGCAAAGTAGTTTGTCTGTCTTTCTTTTCACTCTTTCCTCGTTCTTGTTTATGTTCTACAGTGACAGATGATTTTTTTCCTGGGAATTCCTGCTGCAGGAAATCATTTGTTGTCATGCAGATTTCCTTACTTTCAAATGAAACTTTGCAGGTCAAGGCACCCCTTTTGAGCTGACCATGATGCTTACAGCAGTAAGACATATAACGAGTTGTCCATACGTTATAATGCTAGAAGGGCTGCTCCAATAAATCCAACTACTCTGAAACTTCCTTGACATATAGAACATAGGACAAGAATGTCAGATAATGGCTATGTTGTCTGTGTTGAAAAAATATGTGCTTGCTCTGCTTGAGAGTAAAGTTAGACATTTTGATTTGATAGGACTGTATGGCATTCTTCCAAAAACAAAAGAAAAAAAAAATGTGCTTTTTAATCTGAGTTTTATAAGATGAAATATATAATCAGGGCAGTAACAGTGAAGAAACAAACAAATGAAAATCAGCAGAATACAAAGATAATTAAATTCGTACTTTTGCAGTAAAGTATGGAGTTACTCAAAACTACATTGTATTATATTAGAATTGATCTACCATATTTATCAGCACAAATGGTCACATATTGAGGCAAAACTAAAATTATGCTACTAAGAATCTGACTGTTGAGATGCTATGATCATTTAAATGCAAAATTTATCATATTTAAAAATGTTGCAGTTTCTTGAAAACTGTCTTTAACAGTGAATATAGCCACATCACTGGAGTTCCCTCCAGAAATGATCCCCTTACTGGGAATCTGTTTCCCATGACCTGAATTCTGGATCTAAGAAGTAATAAGACACACCTACAATAATTCAGCAACAGATTATAGTTTCCAGGAATTCAGTATGCTAATCTTTTACTCCAGGTTTTCAGAAGAAAATTAAATTTCCTGATAAAAAAATTAGAATTCTTGGATTTCTCAGCTTGGAATTTGTGAAAACAGTTTCTATTCCTCATTCCAAAGCAAAAATGGATAGCATGGAAGAAGAAATGGACAAAATAAAAGCTAATGTGTATCTCTGAGCAGATTTTGCAGTACCTAACACCTACTTGGTGACTAATGTAATAATGAAGCTTGCTCAAATAGTTCTCACTTGAACTGCCAAAAGCTGTTGTAGTCAATACTACGCTTGTGCCCAAATTGCTGACTTTAAACTCTGTGTAATCCCGCCATAGTCAGTAGCCTTGAAAAGCACTAAGGTCTGCAATGAAACAGAATGTTGACTGTGGCACAAGCTTACTGATACCAAGGAAAACAATTCACTTGTATATCCACAGCAGATAGTTTGCATCTTGTTTTCTCTTCACATGACACGTACATCAGCAACTCTTAATTATTGGGTCTTTTTTGTTGTCACTATTTTCCTTTTTTTTGCCTGGTTACACTGCACAGAATCTCAAACCATTAAGCCTGGAAAAGCAGAAACAAGAAAATCCTCTCCTTTCATTGCTAGGGGAGGAACAGTGAAGTAAGGGGTGGGAGAGACAAATCATCTCTTCTATGAATAATAGTGCTAGGGCATGTTGGGTACGAAGAAGGAAAAATATCTGCTGAATAAAATTCTGGCTTCTAGTTGAAGCCAGTGTGTTCCCTCTATCCAGATTTATGTAAAACACTGCTCAGAGATTTTGACCTCTTAGGATTTAGAGGGGTCCAATTGCGCAGAAATATTTTTAAACTTGTTAAAAATTAATTCATACTTTCTCTCTGATACATATTTCTCTTCTGCAGATTGCAAGGACACTGGTTTCAAGTCTGCTAACTGTGTGCCCTCCTGCTAGTAAGAAAGGAGTTAAGAGGAGTGGAGATAAAAGCAGCTGGGATCTATCAAGCAATCAGGGCCCTCTGCCAGGGAAGAGAGGGACTGGGGCTAAGAGGATGGCTTTGATCCTAGAAAGAGAGGACTGGAGGTCAGGAAGTATGAAGTAAGGCTTGCTCTGTTTAATTTGGCTCTGGCTTTGAGAGGTAACATTTATTTCTTTGCATTGATTTTTGTAATTTGCCATCCATTTTTGCTGTGGTTGTGGTTTAAAACTTACTGGGGTGACATTAAGCATGATGGTGGCTAGGAATGGCATATCTCAGTCACTAGTATGATGTTTCTGGTATGGTGTGGGTTCTGTAAGCCCCTAAGCCCTCCAGGAATCTTCCATTAACAACTTCATCCCTTAGAAAAAGGAGGTTGTCCCTGCGCACAATCAAGTCTCTATGTTCAGCTAGGTTACATTATATCCTTCTATGCAGAAAAAAAATATACTTCAACTTTTTAATCATATGTGGAATTCTTACTTATGACCACAGAACAGTGCCACAACACTTAACTATGTTCTCTGAAGACTTTTGTGTCTCTGTTAGTGTTCAAAGAGATGAGATTTGTGCTAGCCTACAGGAATGTTGTATAGAAGATAGAGAAGCTCTGGGAGTACTTGTGCATGAGTAAGCTGGTGCCGAAGTTAGTGTTGTAATGTGTACCATAATCCTCTGTGGAATATTTTGGCAAGCATACAATTCATCATCTATTGAGTATAACACAGGGACAGTCATTAGCAGGAATCAGAGATGAGAGAATGAAGTCAAAAGCAAAATGATGAACTTTGCACATCAGGCTCTGAGTTCTGGAAGTTAATGGGTCTTCTGTTTCTTCATGAGAATACATTCAGATCAATCATGGATGACTTTTTCCCTTGAGTTATTAGTTTTCTAATATTTTCTGAATTCTCTTGCTATATATAAAAAAGAAAAATGCTTTCTTTTTCAGAAGAAGAAAAACACTAAGCTTAGTGACATTTTTTTTTCTTCTTGATATCAAGTCAGACAAATTCTTAAGCTAGAACCAGTGAATATGATGCTTGTGCTACTACTGTTGCTGTTGTGCTGTAGTTCAGCTTTCAAACTTTCATGCAATGAGAAAAAAATATGGATAAGAGTCTTCAATGCAAACTGAAACTGACTTGAAGCATAATAAGGGCTTTAAAATTTATAGGAATTTTAGTTCAGTTATAAATGAATTATGCAAGGGAAGGGAATAATGTCTAGTTTTATCCCAACTATCCTCTCTGTAGAGGAGTGAGTGTCTGCACAGCAAATGCCATCATCCTAAAAATCTCAGGGGTGTGTAGGTGGAGGATGGTATTTGCCTCATTAGTGAGGAGGATGCAAATACCTCAATAAAATAAGGGATATGGTAATCATGATTATTTGAGAATATCTGAAAATTGCAGCTGATATTGCAGTAAACTTGCAGTAGCTGTCAAATGCAAGAATACATTGTGATCAAATGGTGCAGTTGGCACTAACTTGTTCTGGCAGTAATTGGGATTTATTCAGTCATCTTTAAATTCCCTTGTTCTTGTCAGTAGAAGATCTGAGATCAAAATACAGCAGAGGGACTAAATTTATCTGTGACTTTGTTATAAATGTGAGTGACTTCTAAAGTGAAGTCAGTCTTTTAGCTGATGAAAGTGTTCCCTGAAATTAAGGGGCTGGAAAAGAGGTTGTGGCTCAGAAAGTCACAGCTGGAGAGTTGCAGAACCTCAAGCACCTTGGAAAATATAATTAAAAAAAAAAAATTTCAAATTTCTACTTCTGTATCACCTTACTTAAGGAATAGGGCTGTGGGTTTTTTGTTGTTGTTCTTTTTTAAAATTATTTAATAATCTACAGTAACATTTGCATACGTGATCTCAAAAGGCACATCAACTGGAATTTTCTGCAGTGTGTAGTGTCTGTAGAAGTCAAAGCCCATTGGAAAAAAAAACATGTTGTCTATCACTCCTAGTGTACAGTCTCTTAAATTTAGAAATGCATCTCTAATTTCAGATGATGCTAAGATAAGGTGGGACAGGCGGATTCCCTCAAAGGAAGGAAAACATTTATTTATTTATTTGGACAGATGTTGGATTTAGGAAAAAAAAAAACAAAAAAACCTTAATTTTGGAAAAAAAATGTACAAGATCCTTAATAGAGTCTTGAGGGAATAGGGTGATAGATGATACAGTCTACATGATGTTTGACTGTTTTGTTCTTGTTTTTAAAGAGTATTACTTGTGTTAATATGTCAACTGTAAATGTAATGTAGCATTTTCTTTCTTTTGCTGTTGCTGTATTAACAATAGGCTCTGATGTGGAGAACTATAGAACAAATATTTTCTTTTACTGAAAACAACAGAAAATGAATGCTTTATTTGCTTATTACTGCAGCCAAAATACGCAGAAAGGGAGTTCAAATTGGATATAATTTTAAATATTTTGTTCTTCCAAGATAATGAAAGAATGGTATTGTGTAATACTGACATTGAAATAGACTGAGTTTTTAGTTTTCAGTGATGTCGATGTAAGGATTTCATTCTACAGTTGCAGCACCAGGAGATTGACACTGCAGACTAAAGTACTTCCTGCTGCAAAGAGATAAGATACCAGACTGGTGTTTAGAGTCATCTGGAGTTCAAATTAGTTGCAGTCTTGAGGTATTGACTTCTCATACCTCTCTCTCATAAGATTGTTACCACATAGGTCTGCTTGTGCAACTTGANTACAGCTGATAAATGCATCCATGACAGAATAAAGCTAGTGGATAAATTAGAGAGTCTAACTTTGCCAATGAAGGCAATGTGAAAGTAAGGGACCTATTGATATTCTAACAGCAAACTCACGCTAAATATTTATGCCAAGTAAATAGCAGCCACAAAATAGACTGGGTAGAATCTCACTTCTCCTTCCTGAAGTGGTTATCTGGTGAGAGAAGTTTTCTGGTTGAGGGGGTTTAAAAAAAAAAAAAAAAAAGACTGATACATTGTAGGAGGAAGGCAAACACAGATAAGTAGGTTTAGCAGATATCAGTTGGTGCTAAAAATTTCTTGACATTGTGTATTGTTGACATTAAAAAAAATCCTTTTTCTTAGGTCAAAATGTAGCGCTTCTTATCCATCTTCTCATTTTTTCCAATGCTGTGAGGAGTGAACTTTGTGTTTCAGCTCCTTTTGTGACTCAGAGGGCAAAGAGCATCTCTTTTGAGGGGGGGAAAAAAACACAGTAGTTTTATGTCTCTACTACTCACGTGATGTGTTTCTCCAGATTGATATCAGATTGGCTGATTTGAAGTTCAGCTTTTTCTTTCTCTTGGACATAGTGTTTGCAATCTTATGTCCTCATCACCACAGACATGAATAACAAAAATATTAGATCTTGAAATACTTTTAAGAGGACTAAACCCAGTAAATACAACTTAACCTAAAATATATCAAAGATAGCTTCGTAAAAGAAAAATGGCTGTTTGTAAACAGCCTCTGTAGCTAGTTTAGAGGTCATAGTTCAGTGGGTTTTTTTGGTTTTTTTTGTTTTTTTGTTGTTTTTTTTTTAATTTCAATTTCTAATTAAGAAGTCTCCACCTCACTATGCTCACATCCACTGATTGGTCTCCATAGGCATTCAGCAAGTGTCAGTGAAAGTCAATAGGTACAGTTTTTTCCACATAGAAGAATTAAATGACACACCTGTGTTTCATACGCACTTTCATGTCAGATGCCATTCTGTCAGACTGCCCCTCTAATGCCTCTGTCACGGCAACAAAATGTAATGGAATATTGGTAGGAAGGTTCAACTTCTACTGTCGTGCCAATATAATAACATAGAAGGCATTACTTTTGGGGTAGCCCATGTAGAGCTTCAGCAGGCTTCTTAATGAGCTCTCCTCATTTGGAGAACAGTCAGGTGTGCAAATAGCAAATATTTTTCTTAAATATCTCCTGGAAGTGATTCCACACATCGCAAGTTGTTATTGCCCAACTTTGTTGGTTCACATGAAGTCCTAAACTCCTGCCTTCTCTTGCAAATCAGGTCCTTAAAACCTTGGCTTTCTAGTGGGTAGATTTTAAAAACACTCTGATATCAGCATTTTCTGTCCAAGATTTGAAACAAAAGGCATCAATTTGCAGAAGAAAAAAAACAGGCTTACACTTCTCAGTGTTTTTTGTTTGTTTGGATACTGCTTAGTTTTCTACCTTGGAGTCAGAACAGTGACAAAATTCCATACTTTTTTTTTTTTCCAAATGCAATAAAACCCTGAAGTACGTAGGGAGAAGTTACTGTTCATAATAATAATAGATTTTTGTAACAAAACATAAGTAATGTTTCACCAGGATACCATGTTTTAAGTTTTAGGTATACTTTCCATTCCGTTCAATACTTCACTGTAATATTATTCATAGCTACAGCATCCTCTACAAGCACATTTTGTCTCTTGGCATATCAGATCTGAAGAGCCATTGATTCAAAGCATCTCAGTTCTGGGAGACAAAAAATGTCAAATCTTCCTCCTTACATTAATAGATTTGACACTTTTTTACTGTTGAGAGATTAATGTCCTACTAGGGTGTTAAGGGTAAGCTGTTGAATCAAGAGTCTTTTCTGAATTAGAACTAAGAAGGCAATTTCAAGAGATTTTTATTATTATTATTTTAAATAACTTTTTTTTCTCCCTTGCTTCTAAACACATGGGTTCTTACCAAAAGTACACGCTGACTTAAATTTGCTGTTGCTTAACATCCTTTGCCTAAAAGAAGTTAAAGGTTGACTACCTTTTTAAGTGTGGGGACACCTAACAGCAAGTGTCTCCACACATTTAATTTTAACCCCTTAGTGATCTGCCTAAAGTTAGTGTTTCTATTTAGTCGAAGTCTCAGCGTTAGAGGCAAGCTGTTTATAATGGTGATTTAGAATCTCTAGGATGCTGTGTCTGTCCTTGAGAGCATTCACTATTTTAAACGTTTTTACTGAATCAACACAGATTATCAGATGAAATGCATGCTTAAAGATGCAGCCTTTGGAGTTACTGAAGTGAATAAAGAAAGCAAACAAATTTCCACTGACATGAAAACAGGATTTCACACATGCACTTTGCTGCTATTTTGAAGGCCTGGTTTATCCCTTTGAGACATTCCTGTGAGAATATGATGACGATTTGATGAGAAACTTGAAAGCTCAGCTGCTGCTGTACTAATTTGTCTTTAAGAAACAACTGCTTTCATTTATCATCTACCACATGTGCCATTTTGTCTAGAGCATATTGTGGGGGGAATCAGTAGTGTAACACTAGTAAAGGATAAGACTGGTTCAGAGAAGAGCAACAAAGCTGGTTAAGGGAATAGGAAAAAGACATGAGAAGCAGCTGAGGGAACTGAGGTTGTTTAATTCGGGGGAAAAGGAGGCTGAGAGGAGACTTCATTGCTTTCTACATCTATCTGAAAGGAGGTTTTAGTGAGGAGTCTCTGTTTTATCAGGTGACAAGTGGTAGAACACAAGGAAACTGCCTCAATATATGCTAGGGAAGGTTTAGATTGGATATCAGAAATGATTTTTTCACAAAATAGCACGGTTAGGCATTTTAACAGGATGCCCAGGGAGGTGGTGGGGTCTCCATCCCTGGGGGTATTTGTGGATTAGTGCTTAGGGATGTGGTTTAGTGGTGGACTTGATAGAGTTAAATGGATGATTGAGCTTGATAGTCTTAGAGTCTTTTCGAACCTAAAAACTTCTGTGATTCTAGAAATGTCATTTGCCTGGAAGCTGATACTTAAGAACTGTACTTTCTATGCAGATATTTCTATAGCTGTAATGAAATATCAAGACAATACAATGAGAATACTTTACCTACAGTCTCTCTTTTTTTTTTTTTTTTAAAAAAAAAAAAAAAGCTTGGGATCTTTAAAGAAAGGGCAGGTGCTCTTCTAGGACACCTGTCCTGATTTTCTTTTTGTAAGAACATCTGCTAGTGTGCATTACATTTTGTTGTTGGTGGTGGCAGCTTTGTTTTTCTCATTAATTTTTTCTTCAACGTAAGAAATGTCTAAGGGGAGAGAATCTTAAATGTACCCTATTAGCTCGTCTAATTTCTTTGTAAAAATCATTAATGTACTACTACAGAATAATCATATTGGTCAAACTGTGGTAGCTCTGGATTGTTAAAGGTGTCTCCTGATTAGCACAATAACAAGAAATTGAAGGTACATTTAATTCTTCCTGACATATGCAAACTATTTTCAGTGCACTCTCTACAATCCTACTATGTGCCTTCTGTAAAAATTACCTGAGCTATTTATTTTTTCACTTTATGAGCTCTGTACATAACACTGCAGCTCTCTGAGAGAATTTTGTCAAGGACCTTGTAATTTAGAACTGCAGGAAGCAGACAGCAGGCATCAGAATACGTGCATCTCGTGCTGTCCAAATAGGCTTGTTCCAGATAGAGTAAGTCCACACTGAGAAATTAGCATTGGATATCTCAGCAGACAGGCTGAGAGAGTGGGGGGGAAGGTCTGCTTCAGCTACAAGAGGGTCTTTACTGTTGTTTCCAGCTATTTGCTAGAGGACTCTTTTGCCAAGGTGAAGATTTTCACAAGAATAAAGGTGTACAAACTGGATCAAAATTGTTTTAATCTGGCATGTAGAAGGAAACTTTCTTGGAGCAAAATCTCAGTAAGAATACTAGATGTTCAAGCATGAAAAACTGGTGAATTTTCAAGGAAAAAAAAATTGAGTTTGTAGATTTCTGCTGCCAAAGAACACTCAAGAAACAAGATGATCTTGTCCTTAAAATCCTTGGAGTAATGAGTCTCAGGAATGCCTCTGTAGCATTGAGTCATTTGTCTGAATCCTCTGCTGTGTAAACGCAAACTTTTTTTAAATTTATATAACTGACATTTAATTCCAAGAATTCTGAGAAAATGCTCAACAAATTAATAATGCGTGTAAACTATTGGTCATAAATTTATCTAAAAGAAACTTTGGCATTGCTTTTGTTTAAAAATGCACCTGACCTTCTGTGTTCCTTTGTATAATGCGTGCATGAGTGTCAGTAGGAGTTTAACAAGACCCAGACAGCAGAAGGCTTGCCAAAATCTCCTTACAGTATATGTACTTACTCCAGTATCAAGATCATTTTATTTGCAGGGACATTTAATGTTGAAAAAATATCTGCTTTTCAGATGAACTTGGAATGGTGGGATAGGGAGTGAAGGAGGGCATTTGGAAGCCCAGAAATATGAAGCAACTCAAGCCCTGCTTTTATCCTATGAGCCCAGATTGGATGAGCCTTACTGGAACTGTGTTTTTCATGGGAATACTCAATGTAGTCTGTATTCGTATTAACATTTCTCTTACGCTGCAAAACTCTGTGATTATCTCTTGAAGATCTTCTCTGTCCCTCCAGAACTTACCTGTTTCTGACTTAAAAACAAAGGCAACAATTCAGCATACTTTGAAGGACAGATTTGGGAAACCTCAATGAGACTTTAGAAAAGCACTACCCTGTAAATAACGCAAGGCAAATGTGGGATGTTCCTAGAAACTCACGTTCAGTGGAGTCCTCTTTCCTCACATCTGCTTTTGGACTCAAGTGGTGTGGTGGGAAGAACTTTCTTTGCATTTTTTTATGCGAGTTTCTGGAGAGAACATAGTTGATTGGTCTGCTTTTTTTGCCAGGAGGAATACAATTTATTTTGCATGTTTCACTCATTAATCATTTGGCTTTGGCTTACCTGAATCGTCACTTGTCCTCCTTAGGCAGTTTCTTCTTCGTGTGCAGAGTCCTTCAAAGTGGGATTTCTGGACTTTCTGTCCTTGTTGCAGCACAGTAGTATTCATTCCTCTTATGTACAAACCACTCTACTGCAGCAACACCCTGCCAAACAGAGAGCAGAAGTTTTTGACTTCTGTTGAATATAGCATGTATCAGGCAAATTATGTCAATCTTTTGTTAAACTTAAACTTGAAAAAGTAAAGCTCTGAAAGCTTTTAAAAAAATGATTTTATGGAGTTCAAAAGATCTCTTTGTGAGCTTCACAGCAGTGTTTTCACTGGAGATTTCTGTGGCTGGCTTTTCACAAGTCAGCCAAATGACAAATTCCTATTGCAATTTGGAACATCTACATCTAATAATTAAGTCCTAGTAAAGGATGCAAAGCAGAGCTTCCTAACAGTGACAAAAGTCTTTGGGAACAATGTCTGGGTCAAACTGTGGCTCAAGGTGTTGAGTCATTCAGGATGCCAGTGACACTGCAGCATCTGATGGTCTAACAATATTGCATTTGTTTTCCAGCAAGGTTAAGAAGCAGAGCATGAGGCTAGCTGCCAGGTGATTTTGTTCATTAGGTTCTGTTTAAAAAGAGTTATCTTGTTTATTGTTTTGTCTTATTAAGAAACATTACTTTATTTTTTTAATATAATCTCGAGGCAGTATTTAGATGATCCCCTTTAATGTCGAAGCTAGGTGTCAAGTGTTCGTTCTTATACTTGAAATTTACTTAAGTGTCTTTTTCAACTGAGTCTAAGCCAAGTATCAATTTTTTAGGTAACCTTGCATCATCAGACTGACAGATAACTCTGCGTTGTCCTTGACCTCAGCCATGCTTTGGATCTTTGAGAAGTGAGGTAATTCTGTTTCTATACCAAATGAGAGTAGATTAATTTATGAATTAGTCCCGGTTAGTGAACTATCTTCTCTTGTGTTAAATATGCTAAGAGTTTGGGTGACTTGGTATTGGTAGATGAGTTAGCTTACTTTCCTGTAATGAACCTTTATTTTCTGTGAATTTCTAGCACTTCATGCTTAACAGCACTAGTATAATTTGTAATTTTAAGTAAAACTTGTCTTCTTTTTTATATACAGCCATGAGTAACTCATAAGCATATTGTATTTTATTTTTTTCTAGCATGTTAAGTCTCTTCTACATAATTCTTTACAAACCTGTAATATTTAGTGAACATCCTTGCTTGTCCTGTCATCTGTTCTTTACGTTTTATTAGCAAACTTCTTTAATCACAGGAGAAACTGCCACTGAAATACTGTTAAGTAAAAGCATGTTCTATCCATTTGCATTTATTTCATACAACACTTTAAAGAAGTATGTGGTTGGAGGGCACGATTTTTAGGTGGATTTTGATGCAGTTTAACTCCAGATGTGTGTTTATATTCCCAAAAGGGTGGAGGTGTGCTCTGCCTGGCCTTGTTTCTTCCGGAGGAATAAACTCATTCTGGTCTGTGTTACATCCTGGTTTGGTGAACTGGGGCAAAACCTGTTTTTGATGGTTAGCATTCAGTCCTCAGTTAAACATCATACAGTGATCTGTCCTACTCTGTTCTGCTTTACAAGGAAAGATTCCCAACTTTCACACTGAAGAAATAAGTGACAATAAATACTGAGGAACATGCTGTAAGATAGGGATGGGAGCGGAATGAAGCCCTCATAATTAAAAAGGAAATGGTTAGCAACCTGCTGTGACACTTAGATGCACGCAAGTCTATGAGGCTGGATGAGATCCACTGAAGGAGCTAGTAAAGTGCTCATCAAAACACTTAGCACTGTTTACCAGCTGTTCTAGCTTTCTGCGAAGGTCCCAGATGTTGCCACAGGCTTGTCAGTCTGACTTCAGTGCTGGGGAAGGTTATGGAGCAGATCACTTTGAGTGCTATTAGGCAGCAGTTATGGGACAACAAGGTGACCAGGTCCAGCCAACATAGGTTTGTGAAAGGCAGGTCCTGCCTGACTAAGCTGATCTCCTTGTATGACAAGGTGATCAGCTTTGTGGATTAGGGAAGAGGCCATGAAGGATGACTAGTTAGACCTTAGTAAAGCTTTTGACACTTTTTCTCACAGCATTCTCCAGGAGAAACTGGCTACTCGTGGCTTAGACAAGTATACAGTTTGCTGAATGAGAAAATGGATGGGTGGCTGGGCTTAAAGATTTGTGGTACGTGGACTTATATATAGTTGGAGGCCAATATAGTTGGAGTTCCCCAGGGCTCAGTATTTGGATAATTCTGCATAATATCTTTACCAGTGGTCTGGGTGAGGGAATCAAGTATGCTCTCAGTAAGCCTGTAGATAGTACCGTGTTAAGTGGGTGTGTTCATCTGCTTGAGGGTAGGAAGACTATGCAGGGCTATCCAGGTAAGCTGAACTAATGAGTTGAGACCTGTTGTGTTAGGTTCAAGAAGGCTAAGGGCAGGGTCCTGCACCAGGATCGCAACAACCATATGCAGTGCTACAGGCTGGGGGAAGAGTGACTGGAAAGTAGCCAGTCAGAAAAGGACCTTGGGATGCTGGTCGACAGGTGGCTGAATGTGAGCCAACAGTGTTCCCCAATAGCAGTCTGGCCTGTGTCAGAAACAGTGTGGCCAAGAGGACTGGGAAAATGATTGTGATCCGTACTTGGCTCTGGTGAGGCTGCACCTCAAATACTGTGCTCAGTTTTAGGCCCTTATCTGTAAGATAGACATTGAGGTAGTGGAGCACGTACAAAGAAGGGTAACAAAATGGTAAAGGATCTAGATAACAAGACAAGAGGAGAGGTTGAGGGAACTGGGGTTATTAGCCTCTCGTTTTCCAAGCAATGAGATACTCAGCAAAGACAAGAGGAAATGGCCTGAAGTGGCACCAGAGGAGGTTTACGTTTGATATAAAGGAAAAGTCTTCACAGGGAGGGTTGTCAGGCATTGAAAAAGGCTGCTCAGGGAAGTAGTTGAGTCATCATCGCTGGAGGTATTTAAATGATGTGTAGATGTAGTGCTTAGGGACATGGTTTAGTGATTGACCTGGCAGTGCTAATTAATGGTTTAACTTGACTTCAAAGATCTTCTCTAACCTAAATGATTCTATGATTCAATTTAAAACACTGCATTCACCTATTCAGGAGCTCCCTTTCTTTAATCTCCTGGCTTCAGGACTAAAAGAATACTGAAGTTGTCTATTAATTTAAAGAGAAAAAACATCAGACAGTTGTAATCCTCTGCCACCAAAAAGTTACAAAATCTGAATTTATCCATGTAGATGAGATGGCTAGAGCAATTGCCACAAGCCCAGATGTCTTAGTAGGGTATTTCCAAGTAAGAGAAACAGCCAAGGGACAGAAGGTTAAATGTAGGCAGTCCAAGTAATGAAGTATTCTTAGGTATAGGGAATAAAAATGCAGCCTAAATAAATATTAAGACTTGCACAAAAAGACCTAGTTTCTTGTAGTTAAGCGAAATACATTTAAAATACAGTGTTCACATTACGTTCTGGCTGGGTTAGTTGTATGAAAAACAAGGGTGCCAAAATCAAGTTGTAGACTGCATCCAGAAAAACAGAGTAAAAATGCCAATTCTGCTTTAATATGACTGAAGCAATACTGCTGTAAACATGAGAAGATGATCTGTGGTAAAATTATGGTATGCAAATTTTTTATATTTTAAGGTAAGATTCAAGAATTTAGAAGGGTTATCCTTAGGCTTCACTTGTCAAAGGGATGGATCTGATTTTGGTTGCTGCTAAAACCTTAATCATAATCATAAATGGTTTTTGTTTTTATAATGTCAATTTTTGTAGTTTATTAGACTCAGAAATGAAGGAGTTTTTATAGTTGTTTAGTTCTGCATGCATACTAACAGGAAGCATGAATAGAGTCGCTTATTTGAGCAGAAGAGTATGATGGGGAATTAGGGAGTATGCAACAAAATAAGTCAGATTAGAACACAAGACAGAATTATACCAGAAGATAAAAGAAGTCCTGTAGTGATGACCTATTCATAAAACATCAGATCATGAGAATATAAGGAAAATCATTTGGCAATCTGATATGACATTTTAGGAAGAGATAGATGAAAATAAGGGGGACACTACTGAAATCCCCAGTTACTAGAAGTTGCAAGCTGTTTAGAGTATGGCATTTGTTTTTACTTTTATTTGCTTTTGTGAAATAGAACAGTCAAAATACAACTTGATTGTATTA
>PPHD01009122.1:0-17864 GCA_002909625.1 Bambusicola thoracicus
CACCCTAATCCATAATAGTGTCCATCTTCCCCTTTCCCCATCTCCCTTATTAATATTGGTAATAAACTGGTCAGACCAACATCTGGACCGTTGCTTCTTAATCTCACGCCGGGTATACATATATCAAAGAACCTCTCCTCCCTCCTATAAATTGGAGCAAGACAATCACATGCATCTATTTTTTTAGAAAAATATATGTTTCCATCTCACAGACAAATGTGCAGTAGAGGAGTAGGGACAGTGTACCACTTTTCTCCTTTGTTTTCTTAGTATTATGAAAACTCTGTCTTTACCTGAGATTCAACTGGTAAAAGATCTAAACATACCTGAACACTTTGATGCTTAGCTAAGGGATGAGAAAGACTTAGAGAGAGCTGTGTCTGTTCATCTTGAGAAGGGAATCTGATCAGTCGTTGGATCAGGGTGATTTATCAATATATATAAATACCTGAGAGAAGGTGCAAATGGGATAGAGCCAGGCTCTTTTCTGTGGTGCCCAGTGACAGGATAAGAAGAAATTGGCATAAACTGAAACACAGAAGTTGACTAAGCACTGACCAGGTTACCCAGAGATGTTATGGAGTCAAAAGCCACCTTTACACAATCCCAGGTAGGCTGCTGCTCTTGAGTGGATGAGTTGATCCAGTCAGCCTCCAGAGGTGCCTTCCAGCTTCAAACCATCTGTGATTCTGTGAAGACTGCTTACTTATGAAAAATAACTTTCCCATAAAAGATAAAGTAGTATTTTTTTATCCTTTATCCAGTGTATTTTCTGCATGAGATGGACATCCCTGTTGCTTTTCCATATATTTACTAATAAACTAAAACAAATTTCAGGAGGTCTTTAAATATTAACACTGCAATGGTATCTGTCATGCTGGTGACCTCAGTGAAGAACAAGTATCATATATAATAGCAAGAAGAGGAACTAGGGATTCTAAAACACAAACCCTTTAGGTTTTTAGAGCTTTTATGCTCTGTATAATGCTAGAATCATATTTTTGTTCGTTGATGAACTATTTAGCATCACTGGTGGCAGTAAGAAGATACAGAGTAAGAAGATACAGAGTAACTAACAAGATGCTGTTACATTCATGTTTTGGAAAAGGAGAAAAAAAAGTTCAGTCCTTTTTTTAGTATTGAATTTGCTTATCATCACCAGACATACAGAAGCTGTATTTCCTTTTTTTCTTGAGTTTGTTAAACCTGCTATTTTACTTTGTCACTGTCATTATTAAAGAGTAATTAGAGCTATGCCTGCTAGCACAGTTCTATTAAAACCCTTGTTTTTCAAGTGTGCATGACTCAGTGAATTTAATTCCCACTGGAATGGAACTCATCTTACAAGATGTCAACCTATCTATTTGTTCCTGAAAATCTTGTTTAAATTGATTAAACTGTATTATTTGACATTGTATACAAAAGTAGAAAATTATTTTCACAGATTTTGTGTGTGTGCTTGACCTGCTCCACAGCTGTGTTTTTAAGGATTTTTAAGCAATTAGTTTGTCATCTTCTATACTGAAAGACTTTAAGCAGCAGATTTATTTCTCTTTAAGTGGATGGTACTGCAGATACTATGATTAACAAGGCTACATGAACACTACACTTTCATGAGCCAGCTGTTACCTAGAAGCCAGAGAAACAGATTAGTTCTCTCATAGAAATTTACAGTGGTGGAATCCATAAACAAGTACAGTTCACCAGATCATGTTGCTATGATATAAACCAGACTAGGTAAAGGAGGGGTAACATGTCCTTCAGTGATTTTGCTCTTCTGTTTCTGCAGTGCTTACTGCTTACGCTGTTTCTCAGATAACTTGTTCAACATCACAGTTGACTCAGCTACATTTGATACTGAATGTAGCTGGATATCAAAAGCCCTTTGGGATTTCCTTGAACTCGAAGGAAAAATATGATAAGAAATAAGAAGACAAATAAAAAATATAAATTTATTAAAATTGCCCCATTTCACACAACTGTAATTGTAATCAAGTAACCGAGTCATGCTAGATACTTCCAGAAATGTTTTCTGCTCTCAGTAACAACACAACTGCTTTTCAAATAATTCACTCAGTTTTTTGAAATAAAATCAATCTAGTCTTGTTCCACAGGTCTCTAGTTTTTGTTCACTCAAATCATCTGTCATAATATCTGCTTCTAACTTCTCTGAAAGAAAAAAAATAGATATTTTTTGAAATATTGAATGAGAGAATTAAGTAAAACAAGTATGTAAACTATTTAAACTACTTGTTTTCTGTAAGAAGAGCAGGATTTAGAATTGAGGAGGAATTTCAAGTGCTTGTAAGATTTTCAGGTACCTTCAGGGCTGTGTACATCATGACATTCTGTTTGTATGAACTTACACAGCAGAAATGGAAAGAAAGTGTTGTGCTTTTAACCAGACAATTACCACAGTTAGAAAATCTGTTATGGGTAGCACATGTGATAGAAGAGAATTTAGTTGAGAGAGATGGACGGGTAGGTTACCTCTCCATGACATCTGTGAACTCGTCCCTTACAGAGGCAGCCCAATTGTTGTTGGTCAAGCTAGTTTGGACTTAAGAAACAGCACAGCTATACTATTACAGTGTTTTGGTAATCTAATGCACTTCGCTTCTCAGATAGACCAATGAGCTTGGTCCTGTGTTCGTGTTGCATTTGCTTCCTGATCCCTGATCTGTACTTTACAGAGTTGTAGAATTCCTTCACCTTTTGCCCTCCCCAAATATTTTGTGAATGATGAAATCAACAGTGAAAATGAAAGTAGTGTGACCAATGAAGAAATGGTGAGTCTATGGGTAGGGGAATGAGAAAGAGGGGAGAGATTCATATGTAAGGGAAGTAATAGTTTTAAAGCATTGTCTCAGTTCAGGACAGCAAATTAGAGAAAGTAATGAAAAGGGATGAAATGGCAGCTTCCACTCCTGAGAGACATCTCTCCTCAAACTTCCAAGTAGGACTTTCTCATTAATTTTGTTTAGTACACAGAAGTTAAAACGAGGCATACCATATAATTTAAAAAGCATCTCATCTACCTGGGGAGTTGTAAAGATTGTTCTACAGAATGAGATGAAGAAGTCCAGATATTACGGTAGATACAACCAAGCCACAAAATTCCAGCATTAAATCTATATGAACTTTTAATTACCATAGTCTTAAAATAATCATTAAAACAAAGTAATGCTTATACTGGTCTAGTTCCACTCTTTTTGAATGAACATTTTTGAAGGGATTTTAACAGTCTTTGTCAGAGTTAGGTACATCATAAGAGCTGATAAATTAAGAACTTTGTGATCAGACAACTGGATAATCTTATTCTATTCCATTACGTCAGATTAAATTATCATCAACTTTTAGAGTATAAACATAATGCAGCTTTTGTATGATTGACTTTATATTTTTTTTCTTAAGCATCTTAGTAGGGCTTCAGCAGTAAAAGCTGTGAAGTGACAACACAGCCATGAAGAAAATGTTTGCTCTAAACTTTCTTTGAGGTTCTTAACTCCTCTCAGGGCCCCAAAGTTATTTATATGGTTAATGGTGCACTTTGAGACTATCTGCCTAGGTTTAAGTCACAACGTATATTAGTTTAAAACACTGCTACTACTAAGAGCAACTTGGTTTAGTAGATTCCATTTTGAATAAACAGACAGTTGCGGACTTAAAAAAAAAAAAAAAAAAAAAAAAAAGTCATATACATTTATTCTTGTCATTTAAGCAAAAAAAGAAAGAAAGAAAAAAATTATCCAACCAGAAGTATGAAGTATTACATTAGAAAAAATATCAGGACATTATAATGAGAAACAGTTCAATGAATCCTACAAAAGAATTCAATAGAATAAATATTCTCAAAATACAACTGTTACAGTATGGAAATGATATTCAATCAAAATCCTAGCAACAATTTACTACTATTATTTTTAAAGCATTTTTATATGTATATTCACAACTATAACTAAGAATTGAAATTAAAATGCTGAACTCATGCAATAATTTAGCACTTCTAGTTTTAGATTTATGTTGTTTTTTAAGGACTCTTGAGAGTGATCTCATTTTCCAATAAAAGGAAGTTGTCAAATATATTATGAATTCATTTTTCTTCAACAAGATTTGATATGTTTTAAATGATTATAATGCAAGTGTAAAAAAGCGTTCTTAGACCAAACATTTTCAAAGAATGAGAAAATGTTTAGTATGTTTATGCTCTCAGATAAGTTTAATCTCTTTCCAATTACAGAATGAAGTTCATTATTGCATTTTTTTGTAATCAACTGCCAATTTTGTAATAGCTTTCTATGTAATACTTTTTAAGTATAAAATTTTTTTTTGTAATATAAACATATTAAGCCTGACAATGGATGCAAGCAAGACTTATTCCTTCTACTGCTTTTATTATAAACTGAGCATGTGCCTCTCTGGCAAATCAGACTGCAAATGCAAAGATTACAAATGGACCACTGGCTCAGGACTAGTGTGAATGAAGGACTCCTTACACTGAGCTATCCCCATCACTTTTGCAACTCTTAAGACATATTTAAATAGCTAGATTTTTTTTTATTTTTCCTTTGTATTATTAACACATACTGTTTCTCAGTTATGGGCTTTAAAACTTTCATATGAGTTACAATGTTCAGCTGGTATTTCATATATTTGTTAGTCATGTATAGTTTGATTTAGAGAATGCACAACTTGAAAATCTTAAAATGTTAAAATGTTGGAGGTTAGTTTTTTTATTGTTCCTATAAATTATTATCCCTTTTAATTATTAATTTTGTTTGAATGAATATGCTATCATGTTAACATCTTATGAAAAATGTATCACGGTTCACTGCTTAGGTATAGTGATCCAAAGCGCTATTTTTAGTCAGACTGTTTTAAGATAAATTTTATGCACCAGCTATATTTCTGAATGAAGAATTTTGCATCTCTTTGACTTCTAGCTCTTATACTACATAAAGTAAAATGTTCTGTGTCTGTCAGTGAGGTAACTTTCTCAGTTCTGTTCTTCTGAGATTTCTAATCTATCATGGCTCAATATGTGGAATGACAATAGTTCTGAATTAATTCCTGTTCCAATATTCTACCTTCAGATAACAATGTAAAGAGACTCAGGAATTTTATAAGTCGTTTTTTTTTAATTCTAAAAGTGTAATGTTATCTAACCAACTTTAGTTAGTCCAAGTTCAATTATACCCTCTGGATTTTAATTATTTTGTTCAAATACTTAACAACAGAGGAAGGAATTAGCAGACAAACATATGATGGAACATTCAATCTTTTAAATCACTAGGTAGATGAATAACTGCTCATGAGTTATTTGAAGCTCTCTAGTCTATGCTCCATATTTCATAGAAAAAGAGTAAATATCGTTTCAAATATTTTAATCTCTCCACTAACTATATAACACATATGAAAGGGTTAGGCAACTACCACTGCTCTGAAAACATATTATGCAAGTTAATTTAAAAATCATGGTAGCATACTGATTTTTGAATTGCCATTGAGGAAATATGACCAGATACTATATTAGTCTAAAACCACTATCAGATGACTGAGACAAAGAAATACTTTTCAGTCTTTTATCAGCTGCACCATCTGTATGACTAGAGATTAAAACTATAATGATGACACCTCTCTTGAAATTATTTTGTTGGTAAATGTTGACAAAACCAAACAGAACTAAGAACTTTCTCCACTGTTAGTAATATAAATCATTCATATGCTCTGTTTTTTAGATTTTCAGTAAATGCTTAGTATACAATTCAAAATGCTTGAATCCAAATTTAGATACAAATTTAGCGCAATCTGGGAATCATAGCACCACATCACATTTAGTATGTATCCCCTAAGTGTTGAGAAAGATGATACAGTCATAAAGCATTTTTAAGTTAATTAAATAAAACTGAGTTAGACCATGACCTTATCATTAAAATAATTGTCTAAATTTCTTCTTGTTAATGCTCTTAGATTTTGTGTCTTTTCTTTAATCTTTTCTTTATTATTATTACTGCTCACCATCTCTTTCTATTAGAATAATTGCATTTCAAGAATTGTATAAGTAGCAAAATATAAATCAGAAACTGTCACTGTTGGTAACAATACCTAAAGAGAGATGAAATAAGGAAAGGGAGTCAGTTGTTGTAGAAATTAGAAAGAAAAAATATAAAATCTTCATAACCCTCTCTAGGTTCATCAAGACTGACTTCTCATACGTACAGTTTCCCCAAGAAATTCTGAATCACTTTGTAAAATATGTGGCATGATTTTGTGGCATTAGATATTATCTGTGTCATCTCTAGGATTTGAGGAATACATTGCTTTTGCTGCAATTCATCAACAGCAAAAAGAATAGCAAAACAGAAATAGGAAACTGCGTTAGAATTAACCACAAAAAAATAATTTGGCAGTGTTTTTTTTTAATTGATGTAAAAAAAATTGAAAATAATAGTACAGACTTCAACACAAAACTCATTAAGTTGAAGTGAAAAAAAAAAAATAATACCGTGCTGGGTGTTTTAAAACAACACCACATAGAAAAGCGAACGAACAAACCCCAGACATCATTAATGTCACCGAAGAGTCACATGAATATTATTCCACTTATTCAAAAGCAGTGTCTAAGGACATTGACTCAACTGACTTAATATAACTTTACTTCAGTTCTTGTCTCTACCTGAAGAGTTTCTGAGTTCATCTTTTCCACAAATATGTCTGAACTGTTTGACTGAACAGATTTTAAGATTCAGATAAGAAGATAGTTGATTACTGTAATTCTCTACGTTTTTAAGTAGGAAATATCATTGATATAAATCATTCTTCTCTATTGTTTCATATAATCTAAAAATGTCAACGCCACCATGCTAACGTGCTGTGGATTTTTAACCATACTAAAATATCAGAACTAAGAAAGTAAACTGATTCTGTTTCTTTTCTACATAAAATATTTATTTTAAGTTATGACTTTATTTTATTTAAGCTTCATTCAACTTGTAGGAAATGAAAAATTCACTGGAACATTCAGAATATTTCAGAAGTTTTTTATCTTGTACAGTTTGCATGTCTCAAGATTACAGGAAAGTAATAGTGTTCTTCATAGACATAATGCACATTTTGCCCTGCAGTTTATGGATTTACTTGCTTATATTCACCAAGCAAAATTCCAAAAATCTCTCTTAGGCTTTTGTACTTCTTATGCTGCAGTCCTCTCAGGAATGGCAGTGATATCTTATACGCTTTAAAGAACTCTAGTGAGATGCTTACTGAACAAATAATGAACAAATACTGAACAAATAATGAACAAATACTGAACAAATAGAAAAGAGTTGCAGAGACACTTAATGGAGTATTGAACAAGCACCAACACTCTAGGAAGGAAGACCCAACAGTAGGCAATGCAGAAGAAGCGTTGTTATGACTTCAGGTGGGAAAATAAAAATAAAAATAAAAACATGAACTGTTTCTTGGTGATAATGTTTTTATTTAATTATGTCTGTGAGCATCATAACTTATATTGATGAGCATGGATTGGCATAGTTGTTTAAGCCTATAATGAAATAAATGTTACATAGGATACAATTTTCCTCTTCATTTACTTTAATTTATTCTAGTTGTAAATGCCATTGAATTCCATAATTACAGAGCAAATCTCACCGTAGGATCAATTACTACAGTTTGAGAATTAGACATATGAGTTGTTGTGTAATTATGTACATTTTTTTTACCATTAGATCTTAACACTACTATTTTTAAATTATTTTGAGATGTAATGATACAAACCATTAAAGTTAACATCCCAGGACACTTAACTGTAGAACTTTTTTCAGCATTTGACTACTCACTTGAACAACATTTTGTTAATTTTACTACTTTTAATCCTTCAAATTAAATTGCTGATCAGTAAAGTCAATTTTACTTATTTGTGCTAAAAAATTTAAAGCATTGGTGAACTAAGGTCATGGAGAGAGATGCTTCAATAATGTATAGTTGTATTTCATAGAAGGAAAGATGGAGCTAGATGTTTTCAAGATATTTTGCTTTCTCAGGAGTTTCTGAATTGCTCCCATTGAAATGAAAATGTATAACACTCCAGTGTGAAGAAGTAATTTGTTAAAATACTGTTGTATACTAGCTGGATTCAGTAATTTGTTGACAAATGAAGGCTTTTAATTCAAACTCAAGAATTCATTTACATATTGTATTTATCCTAAATCATAGTGCAATCAGAGCAACTCCATTACTGTAGAATCGCTTCGTTTTCAGAAGGCAAAGGTTTAGGAATTCATGTTTTCTAACTGCTTCTAACTCGTAGATATATAATCCTCTTGAGGGTGATTTGAGCAATCCCATAACTGTAATGGGTAAGATCATACATGTTTGGAAAGGTGATCAAGGTTTCTGACGATCTCAGATGAATCTTCTGGAAGGACATTGATTCTATTAGTACGTTGGATTAAAATTCTACAAGCGGAATGTTTTTTGCAAAAGGAGGGGAAAACAAGCAAACAAGCAAACAAACAAACAAACAAACAACAAAAAAAAAAAAACAGCAACAACAAATCAGAAGGAAGAGGCCGGTGATTCTGCCTCCTCAATTTTAAATTCCAACACATTCATACTTGGCAAAAGAGTAGCTTTACTCTGAGCTAATCAGATTTTCTTAGCAGAGGACTGATAATGGGTCACTGACTGCTCTGAAACAGGTTGTTATATAGATGGATAATGGTAAAATGTATAACTCTAAATGTACTTAAAATGGCAGGGATCTTCTCGAAGAAAATCCTATACTTGGCATTTACAAACTAAACATAAGCATGACCACATAGCAATTAAAATACAAAAATCTCTCTTTGGATTTCATGTCCAAAGGAGATAGATACTTGGATTATCTTCTACATCCCTGGTGCAAAATGTAGTATTTTCATGACAGTAGTTCAATTTGTGATATATCCTTAACATATTTCACCAGGCATCCATAAATTCCTTCACTGTGATATTGTGAAAGAGGAAGATGGATGGTAAAGCAAAATCTAGAAGTCTAAGGTAACATGTTCTAATGCACCAATGACATCTCTAGATATTATGGTAATAAGGAAATTACCTACCTGAATTTCCATCTGGGGCTGGAGGGAAATATATGTGGTTGTCTGATAGGTTGACAATTTGATGGATTTATGGACGCAGGGAAAGTCAACTTGTTTTTCTGTTTTACCTCTGTAAAGTCCAATCTCTGAGTGAGGTAGAACATTTTTAAAGGATTCTTTATTCCTATTTTGCCAGCTCTTTACTGACATTAATTCTGTAACATATAACAAAAACTGCCTCTGAATTTTCAGACAACAGTGAAATTTTTCATTTTGAGCAGAGGACAACTAAATCTAGTAGATAATGATCTAATGATCATTAGACTAACGATAAACATCCTCTTCAGTCAAATAAAAAGTAGCTTTCAAGGTACTTTCTATAAGCAGTTAAAGATCACTTAATTATAAGTAATTTGTTTTCTCTCTGTTAGATTTTGCAAAGATTTTTATTACATGAAACCTTAGTCTCAAAATATCATTTCTGCAGAAAAGCGAAGAATATCCCACTACATATTATTGCCCCACACTTCTCCTTATCGTATTGTATTATGAAACAGTATGTGTATCATTATTCCTATGCTGCCCAGTAATTACATTTCCTAAAAATGTTAATTCAGTTTCAATATCTGAAGGCAATAATAGGAACTACAAACATGTTCCCATTAATAATACATTATGAAAGAGTATATTGCATCGTTTAGTCATTTTTTCCCTGAGGAAGACAAATTTTCACTTTTGATATCCTAATTTTTCTTGCCCATTTTAACATTAATTATATAATCCACAGGCACAGTAATTTTTGAACTTATTCTGTTTTCTAAATTAGTAGTACTGTTGATTTTCTATTCCAGCTGCAGGTCAAGTATTCAGAATTCTAGAGTATTACTCTAAACCTTTCCTTTATGTCCCTGTATAAATCATTTCACACTTAATATACGTAAAGATTATGTTTGAGAAAATTCTCCCAGAGAGGAGATGCTGATTTTAAGGAAACACTGAATGAGAATTGTCTTTGATACATACATAGAAAGCACAGTTAGACACATAAGCAAAATTTAAGAACAGCTATCTTTCATGATTACCTTTCTGGTAGAACTCTATAATGCAGAAAACCTATTTTCACATATGGTGAGAGGCTTTATTTATCAATTGTGCACATCAGTGTAATAGTTTGCTCATGTAATAGTACTTCTTTCAAGGATAACATGGGGCTATTATTGTCAGTATCTACACATTCAAAGCACTATTTATTTTATCAACCTTAAAATTTTCATTCCTATGTTTCAAGTTTCCTGAAGATCTCACACTTTGGACTTAAGGACTATAATGACAGAGGAAAACAATATTTTGTAGCTTCGGAAAACCTGTTGGAACTTGCCAAGATTCAGTAGTGGGATCAGATTAGATTTTAACAGAATATTTTCCTGTGGGGTATGGCAGTCTCTTTCTGATCTGCCTGATGTTTCTTTGTATTTTCTCTACAGAATACATTCTCTCAATCCCTTGTCTGACAACAGACACAAACTGAGAATATTTGTCTTTAATGAAGTTAGTAACTTCCCTTTTCTGGGACATACCTGGACAACTTGGAGTGTTTCATTACTCCCATCACATCATTCCTTTTAACTGTTCTAAATTATGTATTTGCTAGTTGTATTTGTAAAGAGAGAACATGAGTGATTATGATGCCAAATTAAAATTACTTTTGAATGCCCTAACTAGTTCATAAACCTGAAAGTATAAACATGTCAACTGCATTGTCATTTTGATACACAGGTACTGATGAGAATGTCTAATGCTTGAAGATATTCCACTTAGTTTAGTAAATCACCTTATGCAGCCACACGGCATAAAATAATCTGTTTTTAAAAGCCTTTATTTGAGCTAGCTTTTCTCCTGCATTTGCTCATGATAATCAGCCCACATGGAACAAAACCTCTATCCAGTGACAAGAATGCAATGTCAGTCTACATGTCGATTCATTAAATACTACAGAACATATTTACACATGCACAAACAATAAATGCCTATTTATTATTTCTACTATCTGCCACCACCTTTGGTTATCAGGTTTGATGAGCTGATGGGGCTTACAGGGCAAACCAGTCAGATTTACATATTTCTAACTAAACAAACAAAAAAAAGTAAAAGATACATAATAAACATGCTTATGGACCTTCCTATTTTTTAGCAAAATACAAAGAACAGATACGCTCCATTCATATATGAACATGAATTTCAAGTGTGTGTGAATGAGCATGCATGCTCCTAATAGGTACTGTGATTATTCTTCACTTCCAAACTGGTATAAGATTAGAAGGATGACTCTGTTGATAGTGTTTAGACAGCTTAAAAAGAAGGCCTGACTTGGATCAGCCTCAAAACCCGTATCTGTATGCACTGTTTTTGATGTCATACATCTCTCTGTTCCTCAGCAGTTTGCACTATTTATTTTTTATTTTCTATTAATAGACAATCTCAGTCTTCCTGGAAACGTCTCAGGGGCATTATAGCTCTATCTACTGGCAATTGAAATTAGGTGGCAAAAAAATAGGGAAGAGTAAAAAAGAAAGAAAGTGAAGCATACATGAAAAAAATGGTTTCTTTTATCTAGTAGTAAATATCAATAAATCATATGTGCATTTACAGTGAAATAGATTATTCACTCACCATCAATGGCAAAGACTTTCTGATTTAGTATTCAACACAAGTGTGCAATCTTCATCAGATGAAATAGCAATAGATATGACATAATTATGTTAAGAGTAGCATAGACATTATTCAGGAAGGTAGAAATCTGAGTGTATCTATTGAGGCTGGAGATGACACAACACTGAAATTCTATTTATTGCATATGCATGTGGGTGTATATGCACACAGACACACAGAGACATGCATTTTTTTTTGAATTTGCAAGACTTTCCCTACATTTATAATGAAAGTAATACGAAAAGATAGACCAGACTACTGCTTTAAGCTGAAAAGCCAGCAAAGAATCATAGAATCATAGAATTACTCAGGTTGGAAAGGACCTCAAAGATCATCAAGTCCAACCACAAATAAAAATAAAACAACAGTTATAAAAACATGTTCTCTGTTAAGTAAATAAAATAAACTTGATAGGTATAAAATATTTGTAGTTTTTTTAAAATAACTGCAACTGATTAAGTATTACAGTTGGAGCTGTTGGAATAAGTCCAGAGGAGGACACAAGGATGATCAGATGACTGGAGCAGCCCTCCTATGAAGAAAGACTGGGGGAGTTGGACTTCTTCAGCCTGGAGAAGAGAAGGCTCTGGAGAGACTTCATTGTGGACTTCCAGTACTTGAAAGTTGTTATAAACAGAAGGGAGATTGGCTTTCTACATGGTCTGATAGTGACAGAACAACGGGGAGTGGCTTTACACTAGGTGGAAATTCTTTATTCAGAGAGTGATGAGGCAGTGACATGGGTTGCTCAGAGAAGTTGTGGATGCTCCACCCTTGGAAGTGCTCATGGCGAGGTTGGGTGGGATCCTGAGCAACGTGATCTGGTGGATGGCAAGCCAGCCCCTGGCAGGGGGCTGGAACTGGATGATATTTACGGTCCCTTCCCACCGAAGCTATTCTATGATCTGTCTATTTTAGTGTAATTGATTTGTGCTATATTTTTTCTTCATTACCTTAAAGCTCTTCAGTTCATTAATTTGTTACCTCATTACATCTAATTACTCATTAAGTATCTCTTACCAGAAACTGAGGAAATGGATCAGCTATCCAGTGCAGATATTTTCTTTCAAAAATGTGCATAGATGATAAAAGTAATGCTTTATGAATGGATTTTCTCAGCTTAATTTGAAACAGTACTAGCCTTCATTTTGTTCAGCTAAGCTGTTATTTTGTTTCCAAGAGGAATATGCACAAATTGGCCTAAAAAATCTTTATAACCCAACCGATTGCTATAAAATGATATTTTCCAAAACAGGCATAGCCAGAACAAGAGTCTTCCCACGTGTGTGAAGAAGTATTATCTCTAAAAGCAGCAAAGGGAAAGAGAGAAACTTCATAATGGAAATGTGTTAGTGATGGCAACTCACACAGTG
This sequence comes from Bambusicola thoracicus, assembly GCA_002909625.1. Taxonomy (NCBI): domain Eukaryota; kingdom Metazoa; phylum Chordata; class Aves; order Galliformes; family Phasianidae; genus Bambusicola; species Bambusicola thoracicus. The sequence goes on from PPHD01009122.1 coordinate 13,166, forward strand.
AATATAAATTTCATAAAATTCCATGGATTCAAAGGCAGGTATCAGATATTAGAAGAAGGATGCTATTGTTTAAATATAGGCATGACTGCAGTTTGAGGAGCTTTATAGTTTCCTGCCTTGCCATCAACATTTCTTCCAGAAAAGCAAGTTTGTTGGAGGTCTTCTGCAAAGCCCCATACCAAAATGCTTGAGGCACCTGAAGCGATTCTAAAAAAGCATGTATTGGCAACTGAATTTCACACCAAATATTTATCAGTGAACATTCTTCTATATTATTTTCATTTAAAAAACAGGGTTACTTCAAAAAGCAAGGGCATTGTATTTTGCTCCAAAAATTAAGGAACTTCCAAACAGGAAAACTGAAGGAATGAGGGCGCTTGTAGATGTTTCCTTTGAACGATATGTTATAATCATTGCTTTAATATTATGTTTTAGGGATATTGTGGGTGGCCAGATGAGAGAAAGTCAGCAAGAGGCTATGCTCATTTATTTATTACAGAGTTCATACAGTCCAGGCTGTAATTAAGGCTTGGCAGTCTCCCAGTGCCATTGCCACACACATATATTGCTGCTGAGAAGAGAAATAAGGGGGCTTCATTGGCAGGTTCTTAACAGCAGTTCAAGCTTTAGTTACCATTGTGGTATGTGAGATGGCAACACTGTTAGGAAGAACTTTTGTATGATTTGTCTACCATTTTTCTGACGCATGGTAGAACTATAATAAAGCAAGTTTAGTCAGGCCTGGCACAGCTTAAACTTGTCCTGTTACATTAACATGTTTGCAAATGTAGTGATGCAGGCAAAGCTTTTATGTTAGGTCGTTCTGCTAAAATCTTTGCCTATAGTTCCTCATGGATCTCTCATCTCCAATCAGAACACAATATATGAAATGTGAAAAAAAAAATCCTTCCACTCCATATGAAGTGAGAAGAGCTGATGGTCTATGCAGATAAATGGTGATTCAGGATATGGAAAACCTGCAGGTTTCCTTTTAATTATCATTCCCCTGAAAAAGTCAGTGGGGTAACATTTACACTTTTCCTAGCAATAGGAATAAATTATATTCTAGTAGGAGGGACTGACTATAAAATGAAGACATAAAATTTTATCCATTCCAGTGCTACTGTGAGACTGCTCATTGGTGACGTTAGATAACTGAGGACGAAATTGAACTGCTTTCCTTCTCAGTTCTGTGTTATTCCATGTATTTACCAAACAAAATGGACAAGACTGCTCTGTCATTTCAGTCCAGCATGATTACCAGGGGCAGACTTGGAACAGAAGAGTGCCTGTAGGCTTTAGTAAATGAGCATTCAGTCTAAGTACTGTAGTCTATTTAGAATTTTAGAATACTACTGAATTAGGTAGTATACTTCAGAGATAAATGACTGAAAATCCTTAGGATAACTTATGGCCTGAGTTTATTATTGTACTGATGTCAGCTGGGAAAAAGTCAGTTTTCTTTGCAGTGTCTGGCATGATGCTATGTTGTGGTTTTAGGAGAACCCTGGTGTATTCACTGTTGATGAGCAGCAATGCACAGTCAGGGACATTTCAGCTTCTCATACTGTCCTACCAGTGAGGGTGCACAAGAAGTTGGGAGGGGATGGAACCAGGACAGCTAACCTAAAGCAGCAAAAGGGATATTCCATACCATATGACATTGTGAAGAAACTACAAAACTGCATATATATATTATAATTACTACATATTATAATTACTGCTATTTATCTCCTCACTTTCTGTATTTGTAAATACCTTTTACCTCAGCCTACAAGTTCTTTTTTTCATTCTGATTCTCTCCCCCATCCCACTCCCAGGGTGAGTGAGTGAAAGGCTGTGTGATGTTTAGCTGCTTGCTGAACTAACCCAACCCACAACAATTATATTACCGCATGGCTGAAGAGATAAATATTTCGATCCTAGACTTATCCATAGATCAAACACAAGTAGGAATGGACACACATATAACACTTTATTTGATGCATATAACACGAGTATCATTTTCTGTAAACTTTGGAAACATTGCAAGCATTTGTATTTCCCAGTAAAACAATCTATAATTTACTAACTCTGATGACTTTTATCCCTCCAAGGGGCTGGTTCAAAGAATTTCTCTTTAAGGCAGTATAAAAACACAGTTGGATAGGTAAGTATGATACATTAACTAGCCTCTCAAATTGTGTTGATGGAAAAATAAGTCTCAGAGGTGTTTATGGCATTTAGAACAAGAGTTCTCATCACGTTTTGAAATGGGATTAGCTCTCTAAGCCTCCTTTTCAGAGCATCACTTTGTATTATGGAACAATGGTTATGATAAACATACAGTGGTGGGTGTACGTGCCTCTGCACATACCTGAAGGAGTTTAAGTGTGGACTTGTTAACATCATACTATAAATCCACAACAACTGTTCTCTAGGCTTCTGAAGTTTCTTTTCCTCCAAAAGTCAAGAATCCCTGCATTACATAATTTTATGGAGAAAACTGAAAAAACAAGACAAAACAAAAATATGGACAGGTTATTTGACCAGGGAGAGAGCGATACTAAATACCAACTAGAAGCATGAATTATAACAACAGTCTTATGAATGTTGAGACAACTCAGTAAGCACTCTCAAAACTGCAAAGAAGTGCTGTACACCTCTGACCACAAATTCGAGACCGATAGAGTTCCCAAATGCATGGTAAATTGTAGAATAGGTCTCCCAGTCTGCTGAATGTGCAAGTCTGTAGAATCATAATAATAATAATAATGGAGCAGTGCAATCAGTTATGGTACAGAATCAACTATGAAGGAGTAAGAGATAGAAGACAACCCTTGGCCATATTCTGCAAGAGAGACAGAACAACTCTGTACCTTGGAGGTCTAGTGCTTGCAAGAGCCACACACAGGAAGATTTTTCCATTGCAATTAATCCCAGTTATTAATAGTCTGATGGCAGAGATGAGCACTCAGAAACTAGACTCTTTCAGTTTCTGGATTCTGTTTCATCTGATGCTGTCAGTAGTGAAGAACCATGAATCTAGAAAATATTGCTTTGTATTGCACTTAAAACAAACAAACAAACAAACAAAAAAACAGTGCACTCCTATATAAGCAAAGAAGTCATTTACACTTTCTGTAGCCAGCTTCTTTCTCACATATAAATTGGTGTCAAATTGATTTAGACTGGCTTGCATGGCTGCATATAAGCAGAAAACAAGACTTTTAATATCAGATAACAAAAAATACAATTAATGGAGCTTTAAGAAGGTGGTTATTAGATAAACACAACTTGTTGAATCTGCAAAGCTGCCTGCTAGATTAACAACATAATGATAAATTAATACTCAGTACCTACAACCTCTGAGAAAATGTGAGAAGTGTATTTTCTTGCTTTCTTATGTAACGCTTGATTTAATGTCACAGACAATATAAAATGCTCTGTGGGAATGTAATACCCCAGAAAATATTCAGGAAAATAGTATCAATCTTTAAAATCCACCAACTTTCCAAATTAGCTTTTATTCTTCCAAAAGATAGATTTGAATGAACATTTCTACTTGCTAACACAATCTACTAGATTGTGAACTATTCAACTGCAACAATTTCCTTGTGCTTATGAACATCACATTTCACATTTTGTGGAACTACAATAATATTAGTCATGACTTCTATTTTAAATTTAATTTTCATATATATATACATATATGTAGATGCTTTAAACAGCACTGTATTGGAAATTATTAGCAATTGCTGCAAAAAATTAAACGAGGGTGGCTGAAATTCAGCATTACACTTGTATCTCTGTCTTTTGGTTTGTTGATGAGTTTCTTTGGAATAAGCTCAGAGGTATTATGTTGTTCACTGAGAACAAAGAACAGACATATGTAATGAGTGTCTGGGGTGAAATGTAAATCTGAGTAACATCAGATTTTTTCCTTATCATTCTCAGTGAGCTTTTAGTGATCACTGAGTGCAGTGTCACCAGCTGTTCTTTCAACTAACTGTACAATTTTTACTAAGTAAAATGGACAAATTATTTTACTAAGTAAAAGGCACAAAGACCCACAAAGGTTCTTTGACCTGTAACTCCTTTAGCTTGAGCAGTAAATGACTACTTTGCTGTTAAACATACACTGTAAAATCCAGCATGAATCTGATAATTTTGTAAATGACCTCCACAAAAGCATATTTTCCCATTGTTTATACTATTAAATACACTATACCAATTTAATATAGATAACAAAGGTTCTGCAAGAATATATGACAATATTTTCAGATAAAATACATTCAAATTTAGGTGCCTTTCTCAAATAGTCTGAGTTCAGACTGCTCCTCTGTAGAGGCACATGTTTCCATATTGCCAACGCAAATGGGAACATTAAAGACATATGATACTTCTGTTTTTGAACTGTAGTGTCCAGAGCATACCTAAACAGGCCTCTTTCTAACAAGGGAAAATTGTTTTCCACTCAAAGTACTGTGATGACTGAAAACATATTGAGTCACTGAAATTGTGCTATAAGTCATCAAGCCGTGTTTGAATGCGTGTTTACCAAGAGCTCAGCATAGCTGTCAAGAGAAAATATGTTCCTGTGATTAGAACGAAATGGTTCTTGTAGACATCAATTCCTAAATTCCTTTCTGCAGAAATTCACTGTGTTTTGTAGAAGCTAGAATCAATGTGTTCTGAATGGGTATACTGTTTCAAAGAC
>PPHD01009123.1:0-20990 GCA_002909625.1 Bambusicola thoracicus
AGGTTGGATGTTAGGAAGAAGTTTTTCACACAGAAGGTGGTGACACACTGGAACAGGTTGTCCAAGGAGGTTGTGGATGCTCCATCCCTGGAGGCATTGAAGGCCAGGCTGGACATGTCTCTGGACAGCCTGGTCTAGCGTTGATGGTTTACGGGCTGGTCCGGCCCAGTTCCGTGACTAGTGGGGCGGAGGGATGTCACAGAATCCACGCCTCCAGGAAGGGAAACAGGGGACCCCAAAATAATTAAAAACAGTGGCAACGATCTGAGGAGAAACAAACTAATTTACTGAATACGGTATCAGAATGCAAGATAACACACTATAATACAATATAATTGTTAATAAATCAAATATAATTGAGAGAAGGATTGTCCAAACGCTGTTAGGCCTTACTCTAATACTGAAGCCTGGCGTGCAGTTGGGAGCAGCAGCAGCGAACGATCCGACAGGGAACATGGCAGGACAAGAAGAGGAGAGAGTCAGATGACCTGTGCCCTTATATCTGTTCCCTTGACCAGGAATGACAACAGTTCTCAAAAAGGCTCTTGGGGAACGTAGTTCTTCTTCCCTTCCAGACAGGTGCCCGGAACTAAAGCATTTGCTCTTTAACTCCCAGTACACTGCATGATGTTGTGATGTGGAATACTGATAACCAAAAATCATGAAACCATGACATCTGGTGGTTGGTGACCCTGCACATAGCAGGGGGGTTGAAACTTGATGAACATTGAAGAAGAAGAAAACAAAACAGATAATAATTCTAACTTAACAACCTAACAATTATATTTTATCTATGAAAGAAAAAAAAAAAGAATGAGCAAGATTTTGAACTCAGTCAAGTGCAACAGTAATGAAAGCTCAAAGCTTTAAACAGAATATATTAATTAAAAGAAAAAAGAGATAGAAATATCCAAGAAAATGTCAAGAACTACTTTAAACAGTTTCATCAAAAAGACATTTCTAACCTTTCAAAACTTAGACTTTATTGGAGGGAAAAGAGAACTTGTCACAGTTATCTATGTGCCCATGTTGGGGGCAGTAGGCCCTGGCTCCCAAAAATGGGAAGGGAAAAGGGAAAGGGGTAGGGAAATGGGAGAGGGAAAAAAAGAACTGAGCAGCAGCAATGATCTAAGGAGGAAAACATATTTTACTAAGTATGATATCGGAATGCAAAATAACACAATATAATACAATCTAATTGAAATTGAGCCTAATAAATAAAATAAAAGAGAGAATTTCCAAAACTGAAAGGCCTACTTGAATGAAGGTGCATGGCTTGGAAGCATACCCACCCCTCTGCCAGGCAGTGAGATAGAGAGCGAGAGAGAGATCCCATGATCTCTGTGACGTATCTTCCTTCTCTGACTGTGAAGTCCTCCGGGATATGTAGTTCTTCTCTTTTGAGAAGCAGGTATCTGGAAAGTTGTCAATTCATGGAACTGGAGTATTAACTTTTTAATTGCTCATGCTGTACATGATGTTATGATGTGGAATGCCAACAGCAAAATTACAAAACCATGACAGAATTAAAATGAAATAAACCAAAATGACATGATGTTATGGTTTTATGATTTTTGGTTACTGGTATTCCACATCATAACATCATGTATTGCACTGGGAGTTAAAGTGTTAGTGCTCCAGTTCCGGGCACATGTCCAGAAGAGAAGAACTACATTCTCCAGGTGGCTTTGCGGTCAGAGAGGAAATATAACCTCTAGCAAAATCACCTGATGTTCTCTTTCTTGCCTCGGCTCTCGTCCCAACCACATGCATCATCTCAACACTACTGTAAGGCCTACAGCTTTCAGATACTCTTTCTCTCATTATATTTATTTGCTTCAATTCTAATTATATTCTATTATAGTGTGTTATCTTGCATTCTGATACCGCATTTAGTAAATTAGTTTGTTTCTCCTCAGATTGCTGCCGCTGTTTTTAATTCTTTTGGGGTCGCCTGTTTCCCTTTTCTGTAGGCGCAGATTTTGAGAAATCCCTCTGCCCCTCTAGTCACAGAACTGGGCCGAACCAGCCCATAAACCCTTCACATCTGGGAAATAAATTTCTTTCCTTAATAATTTTCTGATTTCCATGGTTTCTTTTTCATTTGTTTTTTTGTTTGTTCTACCTCTAATACTGTTTTCAACAAAAGCAAAAATTTTTACAAATCTAATTTTGTCTGTTGTCTCACTGGCAGTGTAATAAACAGCACTAGGAGAAATGTCTTTTACATGTTTGCAGAACTTCATCTTGCACGGTTCTGGACATTCAGGTTTAATTCAGTGGAGCTCTAAGTATCTTCATCTCCTGTGAACAGTCCTGGTACTTAAGGACAGTATCAGATAAAATGCTCTCATCAGCTCATAGTGAAAGAATAGAAGATTTAAAACATATGCTTAAACACTAGAGCCTATTTTATGCTAAATCTTTTGATTGATTTAAATATGTTTTACACAAATTTAAATGAGTATTATTTTAAAATAGTCATTTATTCAGTGCTATACAGAAACACAGAAACCTGCATTTACTTTTGCTAATGATTTCTCATTAATGTTCAAAACATCACCTTTGCTCTCCATACACTTGTAGGAATTTCCAACACAATGTCTTTGCTGTAACTGTTGCACAACAAGTTCTAGGACTACGTAGGCCTTTCAGGATCATTCTTACCAGTTAAGTAAATAATCATCTACTTTGCTTTGTTCACAGCTGCCTCCTAGATGTGGTTCTTCTACATCATATTTCTAGACATCAATAATTTTCCTGAGATAGTTTACAAGTTAATTTTATTAAAAATAAACAAAACACCTATCCCAAAATTCTCACTCCAAAATATTGTAGGTTAAAATATTTCAAAATCAAATCTTGGCACATCACTTCTATACTGTGAGATTGTCTCTGTGTTCAAGAACAGCAAAAAGGCAAGGCAAAGCAGAGCCAGGAATTTGGAGAAAGAGGTTTGGCTGTTGCCACACAGTCACGAAAGCTGTTAAGCTACTTAGGATGGGATGGAAATTGACATTTTATTGGAGCTAATGTCTTTCACAGAGTCATAACTGTTTCGACAAGAACTGTAAACAGGATTATTTCTTAGGAAAACTGCTCTAATATTTCTCAAGAGAGTGCAATAAATAAATAAATAAATAATAAAGAATCCAAAGGCAACAAAGACAAACCAAAAGAAATTGAATTTAAAAGGCAATATTTGCAATCTGAAAACGGATATTCTGACATATCTGATTCACAGATGCATTAAATATATTTCTTGTTTTTCCAGTGCAAAAGTAAATATTTTAAAACCTGATTTTGTGATATTATCTCAAGATGGAATGCCTGGACTCTCAGGATCTCTAATACTTCCTTTACTAAAACTGTCAACTCAGAATTACCTGTTCTGCCAACAGAATAGGTAATATAAGACAAGTAGAATCTATTCTTAACATTTTTGTGTCTCCAACATTTACAAGGATATTTTATAGCCTGAGATTTGGAAAGGAAGAAGTGGTGGGGAAGCTTTTGGACTTTGATTTTTTGCTTAAAATCAGCCTGTTAACATGTTAAGAAACATTTAAAAAACAAAAATTACTGTAGTTCCTGTTGCCATTAAAGGGGACTGTTGAACTACAGCATATAGCATGTCCAAAGAAAGGCAACAAAGCTGGTGAGGAGACTAGAAAACAAGTCTTATGAGGAGTGGCTGAGGGAACTCAAGTTGTTTAGGCTGGAGTAGAAGAAACTCGGGGAACCATAGAATCACCAAGGTTGGAAAAGACCTCTAAGATCACCCAATCCAACAGTCCAAATATCAACAATATATCCCACTAAACCATTTCCCTCAGTACGTCTAAACATTTCTTGAACACCTCTAGAGACAGTGACTGCACCACCTCCCTGGACAGCCTGTTCCAGCACCTGACCACTCTCAGAGAAGAAGTATTTCCTAACATCCAACCTGAATCTTCCCTGGCACAACTTGAGGTCATTCCCTTAGTCCTACTGCATGTTTCATAGGAGAAGAGGCTCACTCCCACCTCACTAAAACCTCCCTTCAGGTAGCTGTAGAGAGCAGTAAGGTCACCCCTGAGCCCCCTCATCTCCAGACTAAACAATCCCAGTTCCCCCAACCACTCGTCTTAAGTCTTGTGCACCAGACACCTCGCAAGCCTCACTGCCCTTCTCTTGACCATGCTCCAAGGCCTTGATGTCTTTTTTTGTAGTGAGGGGCCCAAAACTGAACACAGTACTCGAGATACATCCTCACCAGCACTGAGTACAGAGGAATGATCACTTCTATGCTCCTGCTGGCAACACTTTCTGCTACAAGCCAGGATTCTATAAGATATTTTCACTCTCGACTACTATGTAAAAGGAGGTTGTAGAGATGTGGGAGTTGCCCCAGTTAACTACTGATAGGATGAGAGGTAATGGTCTCAAGTTGCACCAGGGCAGGTTTAGGTTTGATATCGGGAAAAATTTGTTCTCAGAAAGAGTTGTCAAGCATAGGAACAGATTGTTCGGGGGAGTGGTTAAAGTCCCTGGAGGCTTTCAAGAGTAGGGCACTGAGGGACATTGTTTAGTGGGAATGGTGGTGATGGGTTGATGGTTGGACTAGATAATCATAAAGGTGTTTTTCAACTGTAATGTTTCTATGATTTTTATAGATCTAGCTTGCATGACCCCATAACCTGTTCTAGTTTCTGCAGGATGACAACCTGCCTCATTATTCATTTTGCCCAGAAATCACAAAACTGCCAGCTCGGGAGAAAGGGTAGAAGGGGATTCCTTGGCAACAAGCCCATAGACTCAGCAGTCATTGTGAGAAATTAGACGGATGAGTCAGTGTTGTGGTCTAACACCAGCAGGTAGCTGTGTGCCACACAGCCACTCACTCACTACCAGGTGGGATAAGGGAGAGAATCAGAAAGATAAAAATGTGGGAACTCGTGGTTTGAGATAATAACAGTTTACTAGTTAAAGCAAAAATTGTGCACAAAACAAAGCAAAACAAGGGATTCATTCACTTCTCACTGTTAGATAGATGTTCAGCCACTTCTATGAAACCAGGGCTCAGGTTTCTTGGGAAGACAAATGCCATCACTCCAAACACACCCATCTTCCTCCTTCTTTACTCCGGTTTTATTGCTGAGCACAACATCACATGGACATAGAATATCTATTTGGTTATGTGGAACCATCTGTCCACATTCTTATACACTGTCCACTCCTTATACACCCCCAGCTCGTCACTGGCACAGCACTGTGAGATGTAGAAAAGACATTAACTCTTCATAGGCACTACCCAGGAACAGCTAAACATCAGTGGGTTACCATCACTGTTTTCATAAAAATTTAAAACACAACATCCCACATGTGTCTGTGAATAATATTAACTCCAACCCAGCTAAAACCATAACAGTCAACTACCAGAATTCAGGAGGTAAATTTATCTCTTACACTGAGCTTTTGTCTCTTACAGCAGCTGCTACTTAAAATACAAGTGAAGCAGTTATGTGACTAACTAAAAGATGCAAGATAATGCTAGAGGTTCTTGCCTCTTCTTCTTGAAAGTGAATAGCCACACAAGGGAAAGAAAATCAGTTAATGGCTTCTTTAAAATAAGACTAAAAGGTAAAAGAAGAAAATAAGACCACACATATTTTATGGCTTCAGAATCTTTGTGAAGGGCTAAACAACATTACATCATCACACTGAAATCTGAAAGCCTAGTCTGAAAGAATTATTATTGTTTTCTATAGAAAATAAAATTAAAAACAAACATTCTAAGTTTGATTAGCTTGACATAACTTATGTGCAACATTACCACACTAGTTAACTAAGTTTGTATTCATAAAATAGTACAGAAACTGAAGACAGAGTTACCTCCTCTAACTATCCCTTTTTCACTAAAAGCATGTACACAGTTAACCAGAAGTTCATGAAATAAAGAAAAAGAAACAGAAAATCCACTTCACAGATTAATTTCTCTTCTGGATAGTGTTCAGGAAATGGTGGATTTTTCACTCACCTATTTTTCACTGTTTGCCACAGGTAGTTTACCTTGTACAGTGGGGTCAAATATATCTGCTTTGATGGTGCAGTTTGTGTGATCCAGGCAGTTAGATTAATCTCTCTTACGATAAATTTATAATATAAATTTAATTAAAAAATAAAAATAAATTTACGATAATATTATAATGTATCTTCATTGATACCTAGGAAATAAACATCCTCAGAAAAATGCAGGAGTCTTGTAGTTGTTAATTTCAGCTAAGGCTTTAAGTAGACAAATAAAATAATTAAACTGTAGTTAAGGGTCATAAAATCAGCTGATCATGCTGTGAGTTTTAGTCATAATATTTGCAGGTAGCAGGAAAAATATGATTAGCACTGTTGGTAGTCTGGAAAGATTAAATGAAAGATAAGAAATTAATGTTCTTAAAATAAAAATATTATCACTGAATGTAACCATAAATAGAAGTGTAAGAGACTGTGAGAGTAAAGGATAAGTAACTGCACACTGCACAACAAAATCAGTGAAATCCAATAGCACTGCAGTCTGTAAGATTCATTTTAATTGTTTACATGCTCTCCAAATTTTAATGACTCAAACTTATTGAAATTTGCCCAATTGAAATTTGCCTTAGGTTACCTCATTATGAGCACGTAAAAAAAAAAAAAAAAAAAAAAAAAATTGATAATATTCATATGATTATACTTTTCCTACATAAAACTAAATGTTGTGAATACACACAGTACTTACTATGCAAAAGTACACAAGTTTTACTCTTGTGCACTGTGTGATCAATATGTTGTTCAGTAAGACGCTTGGGATTTTGTTCCACTTTGTATTATGGGTATTAAATAAAATTCACTTGAATTGAAAAGGGGACTCGCATCATTGACTTCAAAGGGACATTAACAGTGATTCACCAGCATATCACGTATTCAAATGGTCAGAGACATGAAGCAATCTGCTTTGCTCTCAGATGTGTACTTATCACATTATTACTACACAGCTTAGAATTCATTTATTTTTTAACTGAACACATATATATAACAAAATTGCATCCATCTCTTTAAGAAAAGAAAGTAAAAAATGAAGCATATTTTTCTTCAGAGTCATGCAATAATTAGGACATGATAAATCAGAATAATTTAAACAACAAGAAATTTGATACCTCCAAACTATATGAAATCATTTATAGGACAAATGAGTTGAGATAACTGACATGGACAAACTATAAAAGATAAAATAAACAAAAACAAATATGATCAGTACTTCATAATACTTCTTAACGTAGATCTAATGAACAGTGAAGTAGAGGAAAGACTTAATTTTAATCGGATTTAATTATTAAATTTAACAAAGTACTATGCAATCAGTACACAATATTCTAATAGTACTTACAGATTAGAAGATAAATTATTGTGAACATTACATCAAAAGCTAGAATATTTTTGCAGAGCTACTTTAACTTCCTGAGATATACTTTAAAAAACTTAAAAACCAAATTTTTCATTATAATTTCAACTAAACGTTAAGGTCATCAGCTTTTATAAAAAGTCTATGAAGAGTAAAGCCTTCTTACTTACCTGATCTAATTTAACTAATTAGTATTTTACTAATCAGATCTAATTTTATCACACAAAGAACTTGCTGTTATAAGTTATATTGGCATTTGAGCATTAACAAGCTCTTTCAGTTTTTACAGAGTTAATGATAGACATTAAAAATGGATTTCATCTGATTTAAAGGAATGGAAGAGTATGTTTGTAGAAAATACCTGATGTTGAAGGAACAAAATCAGTAAAAATGCTTAAACATGACTCCTTCATTTAAACTTCAGAAGCTAACAGGTAGTGAATGATTAATTTGCATCAAGAAAGTAATTTATTATAACATCAGTCACCAGTTTGCCTCAAATGAAAGACCTGAAACAATGTGCTGGATAAAATTTATAATGACCATATGAATTTAAGGCAGTGAAAAATGAAAAAATAAACTAATGATTATTTTTAAAAGTAGCCAGCAACAAATATAGAAAATTATGCTAATCGGTGTGGATTTATGTTATTTATATTATATATTCTACACATTCCCTAGTCAATTTATTAATATACTTCTCAGTAAAGCAACCAACTAATGAAAAGAGTTTGGACAGAGAAACTGGCAAGTGGAGCCAGCTAGAACAGGTTTCTGTTTCTATACAGTATCATATATATAGCCCTTTCGTTTCCTTATTTTCAATTTACTCATTTAACAATTTGTCTTTCTCATTGACTTCTAGATAAGTGCTTTATCTGAAATTTAGTAGCAAAGCTTTACATTTACACCTATATATATCCATGCACATATTATTGTTATAAATACCACTAAATATATTGTTATAAATACCACTAAACAAATACTATGGGTAGAGGATTTTGTGATACCAGCAAGTTTATTGTGTTAACAGCTGACAAGACAAATACAAAGAGCTGACACTCCAATTTTCAAACAGGTTACATATTTCTGAACTGAAGGTATCCTTCCCAATCAGTGTATCATCACAGACATGATCTGTCAGCAATGCCGGAACCTAAGATTATAATAAATTTCTGCACACCCACATGTATGTTGTATGCCTCGTGTGTATTAGCTTCAGTTATTCAGTGTAGGTACAGACTAAGCTGTTTTTAAAGTATTGTCTCTTAAACAGAAAACATGAATTAAAACAGCTGAATTTTGGCTCAGATATCATAACATATATTCTGCAGAGCAACACATTGACTGAGATTGTTCAACAGCACGGGCTGAATGTATGAGATACTCATATCTGGCATTCTGGAAAAGGAGACTAGAAATCTTTGGTTATGTTGAAGACATCCTGGAAGAAGAATAAAGTGATTTGTAAATAGCACAGGAGCATCCTAATACCAAGAAAAAAAATACATTTGATGACTGATTATGCATATCACCAGATACACTGTACATCAAGAGGTTATGCACTTTTCTTATAAATGTTCTCTATATGTTCCTGGCACTTACTCTATTACTTAGTAAACTAAAAGTTACTATATAAAAAAGAAAGTCTTAGACTCAAAAATGAATTAAAACTTAGCATTGCAATGTCTAGCTTGAACATCCAACGTACCAGTACTTCATAAGTTACTGCAATGACTTTTCAAGTTTTGGCTCTCTGCAGAATGGAAGAAACACACATGGGAAAAGAACTTGCAAAAGGTACTGAATGGAAAGAGTAAGACCTTGTATAGCCAGGAAAGATCAAAGATAGGGGTTATGCTTTATAGGGTCTGATGAAGTAAAGCTGATACAAAGAAATCCCATCTCAGCTGGGATTTACTAGCATTGTCTCTGAATTAGTCTCATCAGCCTTTTCTCACACAAATAAAGAAGATAGTACCTTCTGCAGTTCTCCTATTCCCTCTGACACATCTATGTGGTAGATATCAATGTACGTTCTTAAAGATCTGAGATGATATTGAAGAAAAATATCAAAAGGATTATTTGCAAACTTCAGTAGTTTGTAAAGATGAGGATAAAAAAAAAAAAAAGGCATTTTTTAATAATCCAAACTTTAAAATTCAATGTATAGTACTAGATGTCTCAAAACATATTAAAAATAAAGTTAAAAAAAAAAAAAAGAAAGAAAGAAAGAAAGAAAATTTGCCCTACAGTCACACCTGATAACAGCTTTTTGTTCCTACTAAGAACACGAGGTAACAATACCAGATGCTTGGCACACAGGAAGATTGAGAGTTACCCATTTGCTAGTAGTAACATGATGATGTGTCGGCATTTTGATCAAAAACTTTACCCTTCAGACACTGCAGGCATAGGACTTCCAATGAGAATTGTCTAACTGGACTGTAATTATTGTAGAGATTAAACTTTTCAGGAAATCAAACCTTTATTTAATTTTATTTTTGTTTATGTCCTTCTTATGTGACTAAATAACTCCTATGAACTGAACTAAATTTTCCTCACACGGTGGTCCCATGAGACACCCAGTTTGGCAAATGTTACATATTATCATTTTAAGTCAAAACATTGAAGAAAAAAAACTAACAATAAAAAGGATTTTTTAAAGATAGCTAAACAGAAACTATGATGTAAGTGAATGCTCTGGTTACCATGGACACATGTGGAGCCTTGGTTTTGAAAAAAAGGTTATTTTTCTTTCAATTATTAGCCAAGCCACAACACATAAAATCTCTGACATCCTACTCAGTTCCTCTGGAATCTTCATAAAGAACATTTAAAACACTTAAGCAGAGCACTGCCAGTTTCCTTGATGCTAACTTACTAGTCACAAACTTGATCTATTTGTAGATGAAGCGAAAAATGCACAGGTCGTACATATGAACTAGCATCAGAAAGCTATATCTACCTTGGGAATAAAAGGAAATATAAGAACTTAACTGTCGATCTCTGGATGATTTTCTAAGAAATCTCGTCTGTCATCCTCCAGGTCCCTGACATTTTGTATGACATCACTGATAGCTACTAAAATCCCTTCTAGCAGCAAGAATCTAACCTCATAGAGTGTACTTAGATATGTTCTGCGTGTCCTGGGTACTAAAAGTGGTTTGAATACAAATGAGTTGTGAGTTTAATACATAAGGGAGGAAATAATCATCAGAATTACAGAATCATGGAAAGGTTTGGGTTGGACAGGACTTTTAAGATCTCGACCTGCTGGTGATGTTTGTCTTGATGCAACACAGAATACGGCTGGCCTTCTGGGCTGCAAGTGCATGTTGCTGGCTCATGTTGAGTCTTTCATCAACTGTCACTGCCAAATCCTTCCCCTCAGGGTTGCTCTGAAGCCATTCTCCACCCAACCTGTTTCTGTGCTTGGAATTGCTTCAGCCAGGTGCAGGATTGTGAACTTGGCCTTGTCAAACTCCATGAGGGATGGCATCTCTTCCCTCTAGTATGTCAACTGCACCACTCACTTTGCTGTCATCTATAAACTTGCTGAGGGTGCACTTGATCCCACTGTCTTTGCTGTCTACAAATATGTTAAGTAACACCAGTTCCAGCACTGATCCATGAGGAATGCCACTCATCACCAGTCTCCACTTGGACATTGGGCTGTTGTCTGCAACTCTCTGAGTGTGGCCATTCACCCTTATTTCTTATCCAGTGAGTGGTCCATTCATCAAATCCATTTTTCTCCAATTGGATGATTAGAATGTCATGTGGGACAGTGTCAATCAGTTTGCACAAGTCCAGGTAGATGACATCAGTTGCTTTTCCTTTATCCTCTGGTGCTGCTAATCCATCACAAAAGGCCACCAAGTTTGTCAGGCATGACTTGCCCTTGGTGAAGCGTTGTTGGTTACCAGCAATCAGCTCATCTTTATTTTCCATGTGCCTTAGTAGGGCCTTGCTGCATAATCTTGTCAGGCACAGATCAAAGTAAACTTAAGGCACTATGCAAGACATTTAAGTTACAGTGTATGCATGATCCCAAAACTATAAGGGCTGCTCCAAAAGTAATATTAAAAGTAATATAGCCTGTTATATTATCATGTTCAGAGGAAGATGTTGCTGGTATGGCAGTAGAGGTTGAGTCTTCCCACCAATATTCCATTACATTTGTTGCCATGTAGCAGATGGAAGCAGAGCGGCAATATGACAAAATGGCATCTGACGTGAAAGTACATATGAAGGAAAGATGTATAATTGAATTTCTCCATGTGAAAAAAATGTACCCATTGACAGTCATTGACACTTGCTGAATGTTTTTAGAGACCAAACAGTGGATGTGAGTACAGTGAGGTTGTAGATGGTGTGATTCAGCAGCGGTGACAGCAAATGCTCACACAGGATCAGAAAGAACACTGCATACAAGTTTTTCAGGACCTACTGAAACAGTACAGTGATGAAGTTACCTGGATCACTTCATTACTGGCGATGAGAAATGGTGTCACCACTATGAGCTGTAGTCAAAACAGTCCATGAAGTGAATTCTCCATCAAAATAAAAGTTTAAGATGCAGCTCTTGGTGGGCAAAGTGATGTGCACTGTCTTCTGGGATAGGAAAAGGGTGATCTTTCTGGATTTGCTGGAACCTGAACAAACCATCAGCTTTGATTGTTACACTGTGATGCTGACTAAGCTGAGGGCTGGAGCTTCCAGAGTCAAGCCAGAGAAGACAACATTTCTTTTTGCAACATGAAAATGCCCGGCCCCATACCAGTTTGAAGTCTGTGGAATACATTTCCAGACTTGACTGAACTGTCCTGGTGCAATCGTATATTCCAGATTTGGTGCCTTCTGACTTCCAAATGTTTATCTGATGAAAGGTGGATTGCATGAGCAACATTTTCCTAGCAGTGACACTTTCATACTAGTAGCAGCTTTGAAACAATGGGCGCAGATTTTACAAGCACATCATGAAGGCTCTTGTTCATCACTGGAGAAAATGCTTAACGAATGGTGTTGACTATGTTGAAAAACAGTGTTTTGTAGTTGAGAATTTTATCTATCAAAAGAATAATCTCTATCAAGTACTGTTATTATGCTCTTTGTATCTGTTGCAGTTTCCAGGGAAATAAATAGAAGGCATTACCTTTAGAGTGACCTACATACCAACACAACAATTTCAGTACAACAGGACAAAATGCAATAGCACCGACAATGCATTAACACAATTAATAAATGTACTTTACCTCTCCCAATTTAATCTATATTCAATGACAAGTAATTGAATCTGTGATAATTCACAGATTATTAATAGCACCTTGAAGGACTGTAACTAAATGTGTTATTTCAGAGAAACTATAGAAGATAAATATATATATTTTATATATATGTAAACAAATTGTATGTATCCGCAATATATATCAAGACACTGAACGAATGGCAAAGTTCATTGTGCTTTAGTTCTTAGTGAAGTGAAATCAGAATAAATATCCACATGGAATCAGGTTTTATTAATTCTGTTTTCCACAGTCAAACTTGTTACAAAACATAATGGGGAATTATCAAAGCAGTTCTATGTAAAATTTTTCTGACATTCTCTCTTCAATGCTCTAAGATCTTCAGGTATTTTATTTAACAGCACTATTTCAAATACTTCACATTAACATAGCCTAAAATAAACCTGGAATATGTGTGTGTTGGACAAAAGAATCTGGTTACAATGAAATACTTTGAATCCCAGAATTGGAATAAAAAGGCATTTGTTCTTAAACTTTGTACAATAAGAATGGACAAGAGCTTTTGAGTCTATAAATGAAAGTGAAAATCAATACCCACTGTTTTATTTTTCTAATTTTGGAAAAGTCATCCCACAACAAAGAATGTGGTGTCAGCTAGATGCCTGCTGGTATTTTGGTATCCCTTGGCTGTTTGCCACATCTGGCCTCATTTAGAGTAGTTGGATGGTTCCTCAGCAATTGAGTAAAGTATGAGTGGGATATCATTCTCTCACTGAACTGAAAATGATTACCTTGTGGAAACATTTCATCTTTATACTTACATGGACAATACAGAAAATCTTGTATAGCTATTGGTTATGAATGATTACCTTTGGATTAACTGATATAATCAGGTGCATACTTTGAAAGATATTCAAAACAAAACACAATTAAACGGAAGTTAGTAATACAGTACATCTCAGAGAAATTGTGTGACAGCTCTCCGGGAAACAATACTATTTCACACCTCCTGGAGCAACTGGGTTTTCACAGGCAACTGCTTAACAAATCTCAAATCAGAAATATTATCTTCTCAGGCACAGTTTTAAACAGAAAGTAACATACAGCATAGGCTAAAAGGCAGTAATTATAATTCTTCTAGTTGATTCTTAAAAATGGAAATACATAAAATATTAAAAAGAAGAACAGTTTTGCACTGCAGGACACAAATATAATCTCAGCCTTCCTGGGAGTATTTTCTTTGATTTTAGATTTAGATTTTGTTTTCTTTAGTATGCTTTAGTGACTGGGAATAAATGTTAGTCTGCAGAATCTGTATCATATTAGTGTAATATGTTTTAATGTTCCTGTATAAAATCAGTTGGTGCAGTGGCTTTCTAAAGTGCATGTAACTTAAGTCTGTGTAATGCTTTAGATTTCCACTGATTCCTAAAATTAATGCCCTGGGATTATACCTATCTAAACTGCTTCCATAGATCTAGAATCTGACAACTCAACTGTTTTTTTCCTGTGCAGGAACTATTTGTCTCAGTCTGCTCTATATATCTAAATTCTCTAGATGTCTCTAGCTCAATCTTCAGCCTAGTTTTGTAGACAACACTTATTCCCAGTCACTAAAGCATTCTAAGGCCTTTAAGACACTGTCTCTCAAAATTTTTTTAAATATTATATCAGGCTTATCACTCTTAAAGAACTTACTTTTTTATTTAAATAGAACATAGTTGAAAATACAAATCTTATTGCAATTATTACAGAATGTTTTACTGGTTCTCACAAAACATAGGGTTTTTCTTGAACAGGGAAACTCAGAACTGGATACAGTACTCTAGATGCAGCCTCACCAGGGCAGAGTAGAGGGGGACAATCATCTCCCTTGACCAGCTGGTCACACTCTTTTTAATGCACTCCAGGACACCATCAGCCTTCTCAGCCACAAGGGCTCACTGCTGACTCATGGCCAGGTTCCAGCAGATCAGCCCCTAACCTGTGTGATGCATGTAGTTACTCCTTTTTGGGTGTAGGACTCCACACTAGCCCTTATTGGACCTCGTAAAGTTCCTCTTTGCTCAACTCCCTGGACTGTCAGTTCTCACTGAATCGCAGCACAGCCTTCTGTTGTGTCTTCTAGCTTTGTATCATCAGGAAACCTTCAGTGAGGAAACACTCTATAACTTCATTCAGGTCACTGAAGAATACGTTAAAAACACAAAACAAACAAACAAAAAAAACCTAGTATTACTAATTTTATAACATGTTTACTATTATATTGGTAAATTACTTTTTTTCCTACCTTTGTTCTCTTAAAATTATACAGTAATCTTATTTCTAGTATCAAATGTTCTATCCCAAGTGTAATTAAAAAATTGTTTTATGATGGATAAACCTTAATGATATATTTCAGGATTGTCTTTCAAGAAATGTGAACAAAAAGAAAGGAGAGGGGAAGTTGCCTGCAGCAACTTAAGTTCTCTAAGAGAGTCTAGTCTTTTTTTTTTTTTTTTTTTTTTCCTTCTGAAGTTCTAATGGCTTCTTACAGATCTATCCTTCAACCTATTCAGTATTTAAGAATCAGATTGTTAGGAGGCTTTCAAACACTGAAGGCAAACACATCAAGAATATCAGTAGCAATACACTCAGATATGTTGTCTCATAGCATGATTCCTCTCACTGCAGGCTTTCATGAAGAAGAATTTCAGTTGATGAAAAGGGATTGTTAAATTATAAAAGTCTACACAAAACATGCTTAAAGCTGAGTGAGATAAATCTAATGTCTTTGTTCTATTACTTAGAAGAGATGACAGGATTCTAAAAACTGGTCTGCCAAATTATGAAGCCCTTGAACGACGCTAAGGTGACACTAATCATCTGTGTATTTTGAGTTAAATTCAGAAACTCATTATGTACTCCTACAGTCATGGCAGGAGTGTTGCCTTGCTGTCCCATGTCTCTGAAAGTCAGTCTGGTATAGATTGTAGCAATATCCATAACCACGTGTTCTTCTAACTCAAAAATCACTCAGACAGTGCACTTCTTTTCAGACAGTATGTGGTCTCTAAATGAATAAGTACTTTCCAGTTTTCTTTATGTGCAAATTGAAACTTCTCAAGATTCTTCAGTACTTCCCAAAGGTGTTTTGTTTGTTTGTTTGTTTGCTTTTTGTGTGTGTGTGTGTGTGTGTGTGTGGTTGGTAGAGTAACTGTGTATTATTAGTAGTACCATATTAGCAGCTGCCAGGTTTATTGTCACTTTCATTAACACCATGTCTTGCAACACATCAATTTTGCAATTTCTTTCTTTAAATTTCACATAAATTTCCTCAACTATCAAGGCGTACTAGTCTTAGTAACATCTACTCTTGCAGTAATGATGGCATCCAGAATTGGAATGTCCTGATTTAAACATCATTTACAACATAAATGCTGCACTGATATTTCTGCAGTCACCCACCTTAAATTAGATTCAGCATACAGATATGCAAAATGTTAAAAACCTTAAATAAAGGCATCAATTTATGTTATGAGTAATTAGACAGTAATTACAAATGTGCCTCTATAAACAGGAAACCTGACTTATTTCACTGAGAGGATTAGCAAATTCATTTTTCCAATTGCATAGAAGTATAGATATGACTAGATATCAGCCATATGTAGTGACTCTTCCTTGCAGCCATTTGTTTATATAGTCATGCTTTCTGAATATGTGTCACTTGTATGTCTGAATAATTATCTTTTCCCATAATACTGCATATTTTTAGAACTTCTAGGAAGAATAGATGAGAATTTTCAGTTTCACGAAACTAGTATTCTCTATGGAGAATTTCAATCACAGACAGTCTATGTCTGTGATGTTAGTACCTTCCAGCTTTAATCTTTTTTATAAAATAGAACACTGCTAGAGGGAAGCCAAAGGTACGCAAGGAATAACAGCTGCTGGCAAGCCAGGCTACTTTCTGGAAGCATGGAAAACTGACAGAAACATAAGGAGCAAGACTTTGAAGCTGGTATTTCAACCCCAGGTGAGTTTGTTAATTGCTTAATTGATACATTTAGACCATAAATTTTTATACTTGAGAGGTCAGTATGGTAAAGCCATTACTCACACACAAAATGAATTTATTTTACTTTTTGGGTGGAAAAACAGTTTTTAGAGTGAACCAGTGAACCAGAGCCGAGACTGAGGAAATCTGTGTTTATGTGCAATAATCATTTGTGATTCAAAAGAAAAAAAAATAGTAAGAGGGGGAGATGATGGTCAAAAAAAGTGCTGAGTAACAAATGTATTATGAAGAAAAAAAATATTATCCCATTGATTTCTGGTTCTAAATGCAGCATATGTTATTTATAAAAGAAAGGGCAACAGCAGATAATGAAGATTTCAGTCTGTAGACAGAAGTACAGCAATTTTTCTTATTTATGTGAATAGACATTTCAAAATAAAATCTATCATACTTTAAAAAACACACCTATGAATAATTATTATTGTATGATTATATACAGTCTTATTTATTTTTAAAGTTAGCTATGTGCCTTTGTTGCCACCATTATTATTTGGTAACATTTGCTACTACATATCTCCTAACAATCTGTGTTTCCTAATGAACTCAGCCATTGAAGATGTTAGCTTTAGAGTAAGATGAAATGAGATAAATAGAAAAGAAGAGATGCATTATAATCATCATCATAATAATCATGTTTCTATTTTATGAAGAAACATATCTTCAGTAAGAAAAATAATTATCTCTAATATCTTTGTTAATTTAACTCTGTGCAGGTTTAGTTTACAGTCTGTATTAGGCCTTCTGAAATTAATTTGGAAGAACAACAATGACTTTTTCATTAATTTGCGAATTTAATTACTAGCTATAGGCTGTTCTCGCAATTTTTGTTTTTGTTGTTTCTTCAGATTAAGAAAAAATACGAAGAAATAATCTTTCACTGTCTTTCAAATTGCGTGCTTACAGTACATGTAAATTCTAAATAAGGCATCACTTCTTATGTGACAGACAGCACTATTTTTTTAAATTTTATTTTACAGTAGTTAACAATAGCACTAATTAGCCAGCAAGAACAATAAAGTAATAAATTGATTCCACCTACAAGGAATACACAAATCTAACTATTTCAACAGATTGTTATAATATTTGAACATAATTGAATATTGAATCAAATCTATTCTCTAGAAGTTTTTTTATTGATG
This sequence comes from Bambusicola thoracicus, assembly GCA_002909625.1. Lineage (NCBI taxonomy): Eukaryota > Metazoa > Chordata > Aves > Galliformes > Phasianidae > Bambusicola > Bambusicola thoracicus. The sequence continues at coordinate 17,866 of PPHD01009123.1, forward strand.
AAAAACCTCTTTTTATTCTATGTTTATTTAGGATTGTACTTACCTTTTGAAAAGCTGCATCTAGCATTCAAGATTTATCTCTGTTCCAAGCAGTACACATAACAACCTAAAATAAGGTAGGAATAATAAAGAAATTTGAATTCATCCCTTATATGTAACGTCTACTTCATAAATCATAAACCCATTGTTGCCATGCTTTTTAAGCAGTGGAGAAGGACAAATAGAGAATGAATTGAAGTTAAGTCACCACTTTCTGTAGAAAATTCTATTATACTCACAACTCCTTTAGTAACTATATCCTACCTTCATGTGATGTTAGGCCTTGGTTGGAAATTACATCAAACACATGACCTTAGAATTTCAGAATGTCACCCAAAAATTATTTTATTCAAAATATAACTCTTTTTTACAGTTCAGATTATAAGAGAAAACAAGAAAAATCTATACGTAAAATGAAGCAAAAAAAAGAAATAAGGAAGAAAACCTATTTTCTTTTTTTTTTTTTTTGTTTCCACAAATTATCTGCCATCTGAGAATGAAAAATGCAACACACATTGTTATAGACCTTACTGTTATTGGGCAGCTTTGTGGCTATTTTGGGCTATTCAAGGGCTTGTTCTTCTCTTGCATTTAATAAAACCTCAGCACTTAACAAAAGCAGCCACCATCAGCTCTAGCAAACTGTAGGAAAAACACAAGAGTGGAGCTCTATATTTTAAGATGATAAATAGCAAAATGCGGTTATGTGTATGTCGTATTAAAAAGTAAATAAATTACAGACTAGGTAAATTGGGAACTGGAGCAATCTATTAGTCAAGGGCAACACATTTAAAACTGATGAAATATAATATTGTTTTACTTGACATATAATTGACTACAGGGATTCATTGCCACAAGGTAATAGTGACATCAAAAGAAGTACCAATAACTATAGGAGTACTATATGGAACATAAAATTCATACTTACGCAGTAGAGGACAGAATAACTTTATATACAGACATAAGCTCTAAGATGTAAATTAACAAGCTGACAGCAGTTGAAAATATTTTTTTTTCTTTTGGACAAATTATTCCTTTTGCATTTCTGAATTTGCTGCATCCATTTCTGACTAATCTGATTGAGTCATCATCAAATACAGTATATTGAGTTAACCAGAAAGTACAATGTGGCATATCTGAACCTATCTGCATCCTTGATTTTCAAAGAGTTTACTTTAGTTCTTCTCTACATTGTTGTTCTTGAACTGTAAAATAAAGATTTTGCAAGATTTTTGAAACTTTGTTTATAGGAATGTTCATCACAATACCATATTGAAAATTATTTATGGAGTTACAATCAGAAAAGGTAAGTTTTTTCTCCACACAGTGTAAAGGACACTCATAATGCCCTCCAATACTCATGTAGTTTATGTATTCTGATGTACATTTCTGCCACTTTTAAAAAATGCTGTAAGAAGTCCAAAGACCTCAGTACAAGGTAGGGTGTGTATGTTATCCTGGTGGACAACAAGATTACCATGAATTAACAGTGCACCACTGAAGCAACAAAGGCCAGTCAGATCCTGAACTGCATCTGCAGGGGCACTGCTAGAAGATACAGAGATGTGATCATCCTACTCAGTGCTTGTTAGGTCACAGCTGTGTCCCCACAATTCAGAAGAGACAGAGTGTCTGGAAACAATCCAAAGGATGGCCACAAAGATGATCAAAAGCTAAGCTGAAGAACATGCCATATGAGGAAAGAATGAAGGAGTTATATATTTCTGCCCTTGAATAGAAGTCTCAGAGTCTTTTATATCGTAACAGTATTCCAGTACTTGAAGGGCAGCTGCAAAGAGGATGGAAGCTCTCTTTTCAAAAGGAACCACACAGAGAGGACAAGGGCAAAGAGAACAGATTAAACTGGGAGAGGTTTCATCTTGTTATCATCAATCACTGGAACGACCTCCTCAGGGATGTCGTAGAGATTTTCAACTCGCCATGGCACTAGGTAATCTAACATAGCCACCCTTTTCCAAAGCAGATTGGACCACATGGTCTTTTGAGGTCCTTTCCAACCTCAGCTGTTATAAGATTTCATGAAAGAAGAAAAACAAAAAAAAAGCTGTCTTTGTTCAAGAACTGTAACAGAGGATAAACTTGAAGCTACTGTGTCTAGTATTCCATCTGCAGGAGTAGAAAGCAATAAAAGCTGCTCCACACAGAACTTAACTATTTAAGTTGACAAGACAGTTCTTGACAAATCTGTATTTTTCGGTTTACTGCACAGAAGGGGCTTTAGGCATTACAAAATATATGGATACCTTTCTGTATTTGCTCATACTGCACATAGTAGTGGTACAAGATGAATAAAAACCTGGGAGTGTATGTTTCCTATCACACGTGGAAATACCAACAACTAGGACTCCCCTTAACTATTGATTTTCAAACTACATCATTTTGTGATTGAGGTAGCAAAAAAATGTTAAACTTTTTAATTAGACCATAGAGATAAATACAATCTCCAGCACTATGAAAAGTCTGCATTTTGACTTTTAAATGAAATTGCATGATATTCTCTGTTTGGTGTGGTCTACTTAATAAAGTAATATATTCTACTTTATGAAAAAAATATATTCCTTAATCATCTAAAAAGGAAGTGAAGGTTAATGTTCTCTAATCAGGAGTTTTCCTCTGTCCTCTTACTCCTCCATTACCCACTGGCATTATAATTACTTGGTTATAGAAAGATAATTTTGTTTTCATTTTTCAGAAGCAGAGTAATTTACATGCTCAAACACTGTTTCCACTGTTTTAATTTGACAGTCTATGTACTGAGTGAGGCCTTCATTAAATTTGACAATACCTTCTCAGTTGCTAGTTTACATCATAGAGGAAACACATCTAACAGTTTGGCCAAGTTTGTCCCCTTTGATCTGCACGAACAGAGAATAATATCTTATTCCTCAAGAGGGATAAGATCAAGAGGGGTCCCTTCTTACACCTATTTATCAATCCATGCATATGTATTTAAAGAAGCTGTAGTAAAAAAATCATGCAAATGTATGACTTAATGACAGCAGTAGAATTTTTCTCTTGTCAGCAAGTTTTCCACTTAAAATAAAATAAAATAAAATAAAATAAAA
>PPHD01009124.1:5799-20990 GCA_002909625.1 Bambusicola thoracicus
GATGGCGGCCCTGACGGCCCTGTGTCCCCCCACAGAGCCCTGTGGGTGCCGACCCCCAGCGGCTGTGGCTGGGCATCGGGGCCAAGGCGGTCTCGCTCTATAAGCCGGGGGAACCGGAGCCCTTGGACAGCTTCTGCTACAGCCGCATCTCCTCCTTCGGGGCCTCCGACAGCAGCACCTTCCGGCTCTCTGTGGAGGACCAGGAGCTGCTCTTCGAGACCTCCCAGGTAAGAGGCATCCGTTCCTGCGTTCATCCGTCCGCCTGTCATCCTCTTTGGGGGCTGCGGACACTTCAGGCTGACCCAGCTGTGTGCCTCCGCTCTGCAGGTGGATGAAATCGCCCAGCTCCTCAACACTTACCTTGCCTCGATGGGTGCCCGGCAGCCCCCCCAGCCCCAGGAGCTGCCCGCCAGCCCCCTCGGCCCTGATGCTGCAGTGCGGCCCCGGGGGCTGTGCCCTGCAGCCGGGTCCTGGCAGCACCTGCTGCCTGCTGGCTCCTTCGGCAGCTAGCCTGGCAGCCAGAGGATGCTCCGCGGGCGGCACATGGAGCACGCCTGGCCCGGCAGCAAGCGGTGGGTCAGCGCGGACCCAGGTGCCGTGCGGTCCCTGCTCCACTGTTGCCTTTCTGGTTGTTTCCTTAATTTATTTCGAGACGCCTGCTTGCCCACGTCTCTCAGCACTTTCCCTGGAGGGGCAGTGGGGCCGCTGTGCTGTGGGTACCTGGTGTGGCTGTGCCCTGGTCCCCCCGGCTGGTGCCCCACGCTGCCCCCCAGGCCTGTCCCCATCCCCTGTCCCTGGTGCCTTTGCCTCCAGCAGTTGTGCTGTCCTGGTGGTTCTGCCCGTGCCCGTCCCCCTGTCCTGGTGGCTTTGCCTGGGCAGAGGGTACTGGGCAGCTGCACTGCCATTGTCTGTCTGTCCGTCCACTGAGTCCACCTTTCCTGGAGAGCTGCGGGTGGCTTTTGGCCGAGCTGCCCTCAGGGACCCACGTGGTGCCCTGCAGCAGGGCTGGCAGTGCAGGGGTGCCCCAGGGGCTGCAGGGTGGGTGGTACGGCTGGGGCTTGGCCCCGCAACGTTGCCTCTGTAAAGTTTGTCTGTTGTCTTTGGGGCTTTTGTTTGTTGTTGTCTTTTGTTGTTTTGTTTTGTTTTTTTTAATAAATACGCAAAAGGAGGGCTGAGCCGCCTGTCTTCATCCTTGGGCTGTGCAGCAGGGACCGATCCCTGCAGGCAGCAGGGCTTCAGTCTGGGTGCCCATCCGCAGTGGAACGGCACAGCATGTCCTTGGGGGCAGGGAGCTGCTGGCTCTGTGGCTCCTCGTGCTGCCCTTTGGCATTTCGTCAACAGCGCTGCAGCTCCGCGTCCAGCTCCCCCGGCACCCGCTGGCACTGCCACCCCAGCTGGGGGGGAACTGTCCCCGCTGCGGGTGCCTCTGTGGGGCCCATGCCAAGAGGGTGTGGGAGCCCGACACTGCAATGGCTGTGAGTATTTTTAGCCTGCTGCTCCGTGCCACAGGGTCAGAGGAAAAGGCTAATTCTCACCTTGGGCTGCCTGTGCATGGGCTGCTGCCAGCAATGCCCCGCACCCCGTGCTGGGGTTGCGTGGTTGCACACGTCGAGCAGCACCAGAGCTGGCTGTGCATGGGCCAGCAGTGCTGGCAGCCTCTTGCCCTTCCTACTGCTGCCATCCCTTTGCTTTGGGCTGCAGCCGTGGGGACTGCACCCCAACGGGGTCCTCCTGCCTGTGGCCTCACCCCTGTGAAACATTAACGCTGTCACCACGTGCGCAGTGCAGGCCGGGCAGGGAGGTGTCCTGGTCAGCTGCACTGCAGGTCCTGCCTGTATTTCTGGCTCTGCTGCGGTGCCTGCCCAGCAGCGTGCTGCTCACTGCAGGGGCTCCTACTTGGTGCTGTGATGCAGTGGGGACTCGCTGCAGGCAGAGTCAGTGCAGGAACAGCCTTTATTAAAGCAAAATAACCTACAAAAATATAGATGCTGCCTGTGGCCCAGGCCTGATCTGGCAAAGGAGGAAGGACTCTGCCCAGGGCAAGGACTGGCTCAGCCACACACAGCCCTCAGCCACCAGGGCCCAGCCTTCAGGCCAGGCCCACTCCAGGCCCCCGGTTCTCCTGCCCTCCTCCAAGCGCACGCATGCTCCCAGGGCAAGAGGATCCCTCAGAGCAGCAGCAGCTGCCCCAGTCCCATCCTGGGCCAGGGCATGCGGTGTGGTGGAGGCTGTCCTCTGCCCAGGGCCTACAGGGGCAGTGCTGCTCACTGCTGAGGAGCACACGTGTGTGTCTGTGTGTCTGTGTGTGTACGCACCCACTGGCAGCTCTATGGGAGGCCTGAGTGGTGCTCAATGTGGGTGCAGCAGAGCCGTGCCCTGCAGCACGTGGCGGTGGCCGTGAGACCTCTTGTCCCCAGGTCACTGCTCCTGCGTGCCCCAGGAGATGTAGTCAGGGCGCGTGGCTGCGTGGTACTCATCGATCAGCTGCTGCACGATCTCCCGCGAGTTGTCCAGCTCATCGAAGTTGTCCTTGAAGATGTCCTCCTTGCGGAACTGCTCCAGGAAAGCCTCCCGCTTGCGCAGCTTGTCGTACTGCCGGCACGTCCGCTCAAACAGCTGGGGAGCAGCGCAGCAGTTGGGTAGGGTAGGACTCCTGAGAGCCCATGCACAGCCCAGGGGAGGGGGCCTTTGCTTTGTCAGGTTTAAGCAGCACCAGGCCTGCAGGGCAGGAGCTGCTACCTGGATCCCACCAATGCCTGGGATCAGCTCGTGCTCCTCAGGCTGCTTTTGGCCGTGCAGAGAGAGCCCTGCTCCCAGAGAACGGCACCAGGGGATGGGGATGTGCCCAGAGGATGCAGAACAGATGGATGGGACCCCAGCCCAGAAGACCTAAATCCTGACATGCTGCAAACTGGGACTGCCTACCCACCCCACATCTGTAGACCACTGTGGCTTTGTGAGTCTCAAGAGATGTGTCTGTAAAATAATGGTCGGAACCACAGCTTAAGGGGCCCAGCGTACTGCCTGTGGTGCAGAGGGAAGGCACTCACCGAGGAGATGTTGGTGTGGTTTGCCATCATGAGGCCGCTGACGCGGTGTGCCGATGGCAGGTAGGGGGACTTCCGCGACAAAGCCACCTGGATGCTGGCAGGACCCCAGGGAATGAAGTTAGCCAGCTTCCTCTCCCGGATTCGCTGCAGACTCTTGTGAACCTGGTGGGGCGAGAGCAGCAAAGGGTAGCAGGGTGCTGGGCAAAGCCTAGCTGCCGCACTCCCAGGAGCTGCTCCTTGCAGGGCATACAGCCTCCGAAAAGGTGGACTTCACCAAACAGCATGCAGCCTCATGCAGGAGCAACCTGGGGCCAGTTCTCAGGCACCCCTCAGCCTCACTCTGGGATTTCCAAGCAGGAACATGGTGACTGTGCCATTCCCATACCATTTCCATCAACATCTGAAATGGCATCATGCAGGAGCTCACCTGTGTGGGATCCACCTCCCCCTGGATGATGTTCAGGATGGCGATGTAGCAGTGGTTGGTCTGCCTGTCTCGACCTGTGGACACCATCACGTTTTTAGGCTGCAGCAATCTTCTCATCACATCCAGGACTGTGGTTTTCCTCACGCTGGCCACCTGCAAACATCAGCTGGGGTCAGAGGCAGTGGGTGTGCTGCTCCCTTGCCCTCCCACTGCCCTGCACATGCACATAGGAACAGAGGGCAGCTGGAAGGAGAAGCCCTTGCCCTTGAGACAGAGCCACATGCAAAGCTGCATGCAGGATGGGGAAATCCCAAAGTCACACCACAAGCACAGCCAGGCTGAGAGCTGGAGCACTGGTGTAGGCTCCCACAAGGGAGGTGAAATGCCCATCCAGCAGTGCAGCCAGGCCTGGGGGTGAAGCTCAGCTGAGCTCAGAGTGAAGGGAAACATTTAACGTTGCCATCACACATCTGTCGTGCTCCACTTCTGAGACAAGGAACAAGGCAGAAAGACGGGAGAAGGACCACCCTGCACTGAGCCCGTGGGCAGCCACAGCAGCCTCCAAGTGCTGTCACAGACTTCACACAACTTCAGTCTGCTCAGCAGGTGCCAGGGCCAGCACCCAAAGGAGTGTGCCTAAGGCAAGGACAGCTTGGTGGTGTGGCAGCCCGGCTCCAAGCACCCTCCGAGCTGCTGGCTGAACCCCCCCTCACTCCTCTCTGGGAGGACAGAACACACACTCGATACCCTTTTCAGAGCCAGCAGTTTTTCAGATTTGCTTCTCTGAGTAACATCCTGAGGAAATGCACACAAGAGGAGAATAGCAGCTGTTAGCCCCTAGCAGAACTGAGATATGGCCAGCGCAGGTGAGTGTCTCAAAACAAAACAGCCTCATTTTCCCCTGCGGCTGGGGGGGCGCTGGCTGGGAACAAGCTGAACACTACTGGCAATGTTTGATGCAGGTGAAGGGTAACCAACCCCTCCCTGGGTGCACCCTGGGGAAGAAGCTGACACCTGGAGACTACATTCAGCCTTGGCATGGCAATGACCAATAGTGTTCTGACCTAAATGGTGTGAGCTTGTGGTCCGCTGCAATGACAGGACTGGCGGGAGTGCTTTGCTGGGCTTGTTCTGATCATTTCTAAGGATGACTTTTGCCAAATCAATTATCATTGGCCCTCCCATAGCTGCCAAAGCCATCCCGAGGATGTTTGGAGTAAGGAGATAGCCCAGCACAAGCACAACTGCCTGCTCGTGGCTGATTCACGTTGTGCTTGAGCTGTCATATGAGGTGGCTGCACATGGATCTAGGATTAGGAGCATGCAATTACAGCTCACGCCAAGACTATGGGTTGATGGGATGTTACATGGTGCCCTCAGGAAAGAGGAGGAGTCCCCAGAAGGCTGCCTTACCGACTGGTCTGTGGTGAGTGGTGTGTACCCCGTCATGAGGAAGTGCAGTCTTGGGGTGGGAATCAGCGACGCGATCAGACCAATGAGGTCATTGTTCATGTACCCGGGATACCTGAGTGTGGTGGTGCTGGCAGACATGATGGTGGAGACCTGGGGGGAAGAGGACCGGGTCACCAAGTGGTCACAGAGCATATTCAAAGCCTGCTTTAAAAAACTAGGTCAAGGGAAGCCATGTGCCCATGGAATGCACCCTGAAGAAGGGCAGAGGAACCAGGTTCACAGTTCCAGGCTGTCCAGCATCATGCCAAGCCCATGGAGCAGGCTCAAACCAAATCCAAGCCACCGGGGAAGCCCTGTGCCAGCTTCTCCAGAGGGAAGAGCCCTTCTCACCAGCTGGTTGATCTGAGAGAATGATGGGTTTTGAATGTGCAGCCGATCTGTTGCGATACGATTCAAGGCTGTGTTATCTAGAACCACCTGCAAGAGAAAAACAGCTCTGTGAAGGCTCTCAGAGGCAGCCGGGAAAAGGCAGCCCTGACTACATGTCTGAGGGCACCAGATCGCACAGCCTGGCCCAGCACAAGTCCCAAGTGCAGCAGCCCAGCGGAGTGCTCTGTGGCAGGTGGCAGACACTCGAAACCACAAGCTGACTCATTCGTGGAGCGTAACAGACACTGTCAATGGGAACTCTTGCCTTCAACTTGGCTGGGCTCCCTTGTGCCCTCCCAGAGAGCACAGCCTCTGGGCCAGCACTTTGCAGTGAACTTCAGCAGCACTGGCACAGTTGTTATTGCCCTGCCATGTGCAGAGTTAAGGTGGTAGGGATGAGCAGGAGTCTTGGTTAGGACTGAGTATGTTGCCTGCCTAGGGCCTGTGGATGCTGGAATTGAGTTGAAGTCAAGGCTGCGGGGCAGTGCTGCAGAGGAAGCACAGCTAGCCCACTGCTGCCGTGAGAAGAATCTGCCAGATCTAAGAGGCAGAACTACCAAGCAGGACAGCTTGGAAGGGGTTAATGCAGAGTCCTCGTCCCTAGAACCACCATGTCTGCCCAGACCTTCTGGACAGAGGTGTACTCACTGCTGTGCATGTGGCTTCAGAGGCTGCAGTACCTGACCCAGGAAAGGCTGCACTTCAGAGCTGCCAGGGACAGGGCTGCTGCACAGGAGCTGGCTGTGCTACTGGGCTGACATGCATTGGGCTCTTACCACACAGTCAGCATTCTGAGTCAGCCTCTTCAGTGTCAGTAGAGAGTTGTATGGCTGGACCACAACGTCACTCATCTCATCCTGGTTTGGGAAAACCGAGTAGGTCTCCACCAGCTTCTTGGGATACCTAGTGAGAAAGCCCAGCCATCTCAAGGGTTAACATTGCCAAAGCAGCACTGTCTCCTCCCACAAGCTCTCTTTGCAGTCTCCAGGCTCAGGACAGCAGTGAGTCACCAGCACTGCATGCCAGATTCGGCTCCCAGGGAGCAAGAGAATTTGTCCCAGCAGTGCCTACCCTAGCAGCACAGGAGCAGGCTGCCAGACAGAGCTACAGGCAAGGCTGAGCCATCCACAGGCTGATTAAGCAGCTGCCTACAAGCCTTTTCAAGAGGCTGCAAGCTGAAACAGGCAGGGATGGCAGCTCAGAACCTACAACCAGAGCCTCCCACCCTCCACAGCACAGTCAAGGTGTCAGAAGGCAGCTAGCTGCCTGATAAGAACGGCTGAGGGATGGCACAGTCTGGACAGCACAAGTCCAGTTTCAGAGCCTCTGCAGTCCACAGGCATATCAGGAGCCATCCCTTCCCTGGGCGGTTTGCCAGGGATTGCACAAGACAGTATTTGGGTGGGGGCGGTAGCCTGGGCTCTGAGTCAGCTCTCTGCTTTGGCAGGGTGCCCAGCCTGGGCCAGACTGCGGTGCAGGAAGGGGATAAGGCTGAATGCTCACCTGTCATTCAGTCTCTCGAGGAGGTAAGAGCCCAGCCCAGAGCCTGTTCCACCAGCAATAGAGTGGCAAAGCACAAATCCCTGGAAGGAAGCAGAACGCAGGAAGCTCAAGGTCCAATTCAGCCCCAAGAGAAGACAGAGTAGAGGCTTGCCAGCAAAAGTGAGAACCTCCCTATGGCAATACTGCTGCAAGCAGGGAGCTGAAAGCACGAGGAGTTTAGCTCTGGCTCCTCCAGACCACAACGCCAACCACATGCTCACCACGCCACTTCTCCAGCGTGGGAGGATTCCACTTCTCTGCACATGCCACAGAGTACAACCACTGCTCAGGAGCCTCCTGCAGTCCTCCCACCCCAACACAGAATTCAGAATAGCTCAGATGTCACTCTCAGCACCCAGCTGGTTACATTAAATGGAAGCAGATCTTCTCAGCCCTTTCCCCGTGCCTTCCCCTCAGAGGCCAAACTCCCTCTACCTGACTTTAGGACGGTCCACACTTTCTGCAGATCCCACGCTCTGCTCTCAGATTTTCTGCCAACTTATTTTATGACAGTATTTTCCCTTTCCCTGTTGCCATGTGACAACCTGACACAAACACCAAGGAGCCTAGTCCGTCTCCCTACAGGAAACGGTTTTATCTGGATGGTAGTCAAGGTCCTGCCAAAGGCACAAGGCAAAGAAGCCCCAAAGCTGTCTCCAGGCTTCCCCGATGGTATCCCTGATGCCTCTTTAATCCAGCTAGAGAGAACATGTAGCTTCGGCTGCCCATGTTTATTCTGTGGATTTCGGAGCACTCGGTAACTCTGAGCATTTTTCTACAGGCACCCTGAGGCTCTCTCTGCTGCTGCAGGCACCACGGAGCGGCAAGTGCCTCGTTTCCATGCAGCCCCCTTTACCCACACAGATCTGCAATGGAGAACAACCCAAAAGGGCAGTGTGTGCACTGGTGCAATTGATGAAAGGGAGAGCCATAGGAGGGAGGTGGAACAGAGAAAAAAATAAAGCACAATAATGCCCGAAACTCCTCCTGCATACTGTATTCCGTTGGAGGTGCCCAATGCCATCAGTGTTTTGGGCAGAAAAATGCCCCACTGAGCATACGGTAAGATGACTTCTGGGGAAGCCTGGCAAATGTGGTAGTGACAGAAAAGATCTCCCTTTCCCAGCTCCCCTCTGTACTCATTGTCTGCCTCAGCACTCAGAAGCAAGCTGAGCCATTCTGCGTGCACTGGAGGACTGTGCTCAACCTCACAGAACAGCAGTCCAGCTCTGAAAATGCCAGGTAGGACAACCGCACCCAAAGCTCCCAATGTTCTTACTTCCAAACTGTCGCTCCCGTCAGCTTCTCTGTCTATTATGTCAAATATGTCTTCATGGATTTTTTCTCCCTGCAAAAGAGAGCCTGACATGAGAAAGGCTACAGTAAAGCCTCAGTAACTGCTCTGTGTTTATACACAAGAGCACCAGGGCCTGTCACCTGTGAGAAGCCACTGGCCCAGTTGTTCCCGGCTCCACCTCCGTGCTCAGACAGATAGATGTTTTCTGGATTGTAGAGGTTAGCATAAGGGGAGTTGAGAATGGAGTGGATGACTCGGGGTTCCAGGTCCAGCAACACAGCTCGTGGGATGTAGTGCTCATCATCTGCCTTTAACAAGGAGCAGTAAGGTCAGTAAGGTTATGCAGTGCAGCTCCTCACCACAAGAGAAACTGTGGCTGAGCGTGCCACCTCCTGGCCACAAGCAAGCATGATGCAGAGCACAGGAGGAGCAACCCGCTACGTGTGCTGTCTGCCCATCACTTCCCGGTGTGCCCCCGAGCACCCCGAGTGCCGGCTGTGGGGCCGCCCTGCCGCACTTTGGAGATGCGCTGCCTGCAGCACTCCAAGGCTGATGCTCTCCCCTCCGCCACCCCCGCCACACATCCAGAGCACGGAACCGGCGTGTGGATACGGCCCTGGCAGCAGTGCGTGGCAGCAGCACAGGGCTCCATCTGCCACCCGAGCAACAGCCCGGGGCGCCACCCACCCGCTCCCAAATGGGGCTGCGGCAGTGCGGCTGCCTCCTACGGGCGGCGAGGCAGCCCCGGGGCGCCGTGGGTACCTGGTAGAAGAAGACGTCCTTGCGGTCGGTACCCTCGGTGGCGAACTCCTCCACGATGCCCTCGGGGCTGATGCCGTGCTCGGCGCAGAGCTGCTTCCAGAACTCGAACCCAACTGCGGGGACGGCGGTCAGCGACCCCCGCCTCCAGGCCCCGCCCCCGCCTCCAAGCCCCGCCCCCGCGCCAGGCCCCGCCCACGTCCCCCATAGCATCCCGGCCCCGCCCGGGCCGCGCTGCCCCGTCCTGGCCCTGCCGCCTCTCTCGGGCGTCCACTCACTCTGGTTGCCGCACTGGCCCAGCTGCAAGGTAATGATCTCCCGCGGCATGCCGCCCGCCGCTCCGTTCCGCTCAGCTCCGCTCCCGCTGCTCAGCCGCCGTCTCCCACTCGGCGCCAATGGCACTGCGCGTGAGCGCGGCGCACTTCCGCTCCCGCTGCCTCCGTCCCCTCGCGGCGCCCTGGAAACGCGCGTGCGCACTCGCAGGCGGCGGTGACGACGCCTCTGTCAAGATGGCGGCGCTCGGAGCTGCCCCGCTTCCGGCGATGGGGGCCGCCATGTCGTCGGCGGCCGGATGTTGATGCCGGGAAGGAGCCATGGCGGCGGTGCGGCCCGGCGAGAGGCAGCGGCGAGTGCAGGAGTTGAGCGTGGCGCTGCGGGGCCGCCTGGGGCCCTACGAGCGGCTGCTGAGCGCCGCACAGGCCGCGCTGGTGTGGGAGCGGCCGGGCCGCAGCGCGCTGTGGTGGGCGGCGGCGCACGGCCTCTTCTGGTGAGCAGCGGCGGCGGGCGGCCCGGGGCCGGCGGTGGGGCTGGGGGGGGTGCGCTGGACCGCCTCAGCCCCGGCGGAGCGCCTGGGTCTCCTCCCCGCCGGGCAGCGCCCGCTCTGAGGGGATTCCCGGCGAAGCGTCGATGCGGTGAAGCGGCGCGGTGCGCGGCGACTTCTCGGCCGTCGCGGAGTGCGCGCGGGGCCCTCGAACGCCTTCTCAGGTTTGGGGAATGCGAACTCCCGGCACGGAGCCGCACCTCCCGGCGCTGGGGCGGTTCGGGGTTTGGGGTGGGGGCCGACCTGCGGGCCAGCGAGTTTGGGTTTGTGTGTCAGCCTGGAAGCGCTGCTGCCTCCTCGCACTTTATTCCTCTCAGCATATTTTCCACCTAAATCCTAAAGCATGAAACTGCTCAGCAAAAACAGAACTGTTCTGTGAGCGGTGGGATAGGGGCGCTGGGCGACGTGCAGGCTGAGAGTTCCAGCCGCTGGCCGGAGGTGAGGAGCTGCACGGCTCTGTAGGACAGTGCAGCGCTGTGAGATAAGCAGCACGCCGGGGCAGCAGGCAGGCTGGCTGCTGGCTGATAAGCAGCCGCTTGCTTTTCTCTGTCTGTGGCCACTGGCAATTTGTCATACCCTTTTCTCTTACGTTGCAGATCTTGCTGGTCACATATTTGTTCGTTTCTTCACCATAGGTTCTTTGCTCTGACTTCTCTTCGATTGGTGTTCCTGGTTGCATTTACTCTTATAGTAGTAGTTTGTCTAGATCAGTGGAAGAACAAAATATGGCCTGAAATTGGAGGTAAGTTACAACATTTAAGTTATTATAAAAAAATTAAGGACTATTTTCAGATCTAGAGGTACGGAGCGTGCAGCATTTGGGGTTCAATAGGCAGAATCCAGGACTTTTTTTGTTGTCTGTGAATCTAGAAGCATGCACAAGGGTGTGGTGGGCATGATGTTCTCTTCCTGGAGTCACTCTGGAAAATCCTGACCCATACAAATAACAGGAGTTTCTCACACTTGTGGCACTGGCATTTGCCTCGTAATCTTCTGAGTTCTCCCTTGTGTTTTACTTGGTAGAAACTTCTGGTCTCTTAATGCATACTGAGGAAGTCTCCTTGGCTGTCCCATTTGTTTGTAGGATCTCATAGGAGTCTCAAGGAGGCAACAAGGAGGCTCTCTTGCAGTCTTGTACTGTAACATGTACATGTTTAAAATGTATTATAGTGTGATTTGTCTGTTTCATAACAGTTAATGTCTTTTTTCAGATGTCTCCCAGCTCATTAAAGCTTTACTTAAATCCCCAAAGCTAAGCATTCTTATGGCAAATTCCTTGCAACTAACGTAGTGTCTGTTCTTAATATTTTAGTGGCAAGACCTGACGAATTAGACAATGAGAGGTAGGAAACTAATTGAATTCTCTGCTGTTTGGTACTTTGCTGTGATACTGTGTAATAATTACTCGCATGTGCTTATGATGTTGGCTTCTTTAAGAGGGAAATGAAAGGAGAGAAGGAAACTGCTTAGTGGAGGGAGAACGGAGCCTTGGACTCTCATTCTGCTGTGGCAGGTTTTTGACTTGCCCAAACCATTAATCTTTGCCTTTACATTGGCATACAATAATGCTTGCTTGAGCACTGTAAAACCTCTGCTGCTCTATCCCCTTCCACCCCTAAGTTAGAGGCGCTGTCTTAAAAACAGTTCCTTTTGTATGGGCCCCCAGTAGCAGGAAAACAACTTTTTGTTGTTGTTTTGCTGGTTTTTAGAAGTAAATATATGTTCTGAGCCTAGATATGGAATGTTTAAAGAGGCGTGCCCCAGGAATTGGTAGTGCATAGTTCTGATCTGACTGCAGTATTAATAGTGAGTTACAAAACATTAGGGTGTTCTCTTACTAATAACACCTTCCCATCTCTGGGCACACCTCTCTGCCTGCTTATGCTGCTGAGCCACACTGGATGCTCAACGCCTGTTTAAACTCGAGCTGTTGCCACATGACTTCCTTGTTGGGTGTTTGTTTTGGTTTGTTTTGGCTTGTTTGTTTTTTGTATTTGCAAGAGGCCCAAATACAAAAGGAATTGCTATTCTTAAGTTTCAGGTACTTGTAAATAGCAGTTAAGAAGCACTAGTAGAACTTACCAAAGCTAATGCTTCTGAAGTAATCAGACATATTAAGTAAGGCATAAGGCTCCTTGGAAACTTCATGTTGAATTCCTTGGGAGTTGCATTTGACCAAATAGATGTAGAGAAATCAAATGGGTTAACTTGATTTGCTTCTGCACTGCCTCTTCCCCCCAATAGCATGAAAACTCCAGTCTAAGACAGCAGGCTGAATGATTCCAATTGTTGTTCCTTAGCTGCTATGGGGGAAATGAGATGCCTGCAGAAATGGGGTATAGAAGTGCTGCTTTTGGCAAGGTGGTGTTTTGAAAGGCAGGCTGGCCTGCACCTCTAGAGCTTGACAGCTAGGAGGAGAAGAGAAGGTAGTGCTGAGACAAGTGTTCACAGTAAGTGACTTCTGCACTGAAGTCTGTGCAGTAATATTTGTTTCTGAATTTTTACCTTTACTGCAGCTGGGGATATGTCCACCCTCGGCTGCTTGGAGTGCCAGAACTGTGTCACCATTTGGCTGAAGGATGGGTGTCTTGGACCAACTTCTTAAGTAATCTCTTTGTTTTCAAGAGGCAAAGCCCTGGCAAGGTGAGAATTTATAGACTTTAGTAAATTAGATAGTTGGTATCCATTCTGCTGACTGCTGACATCCCTTTGTGATGGTATTCAGCACTGACTGAGTGTGTTCCACGCATGGGAGACTACTACAGAAAGTTTCCCAGAAATACATGGCTATTAAGTGTTGGAGAGGGATAGAAAGCACAGGCAGAATAAGCAGATTATGAAGGAAGGAGGAGAATACAAGTATTGGTGTGTTGATTGTAGTAGTGAAGTGGAAGTGTAGTCCCACCTTCTGTAGGTTTCTAGCTTTTCAAGTGTC
The DNA here is from genome assembly GCA_002909625.1 of Bambusicola thoracicus. NCBI lineage: Eukaryota > Metazoa > Chordata > Aves > Galliformes > Phasianidae > Bambusicola > Bambusicola thoracicus. The sequence continues at coordinate 18,472 of PPHD01009124.1, forward strand.
TGTCAAATGTATCTCCCTCGTTGAATTTTAACAGTTTGAGAAGGTGTGTCAAGATTTGTTTGTTTGTTTGTTCTGAGACTTATGCAGAGAGGAACCTGTAGCTGTACTTATACTCTTCACCTTGAAAGAGTTCTGTCTTTTTCAACCTCTTCTTTGCTTTTAGCATATCTGCTTTGGAAGCTCCTTATATTCTGAAGTAAGAGGCCTTTGTATGCTGCCTATTGCTCTGAAACAGATGCTTCCTCTATCTGATCTAGTCCTAGCATGGGGTGGCTGCATGCTAGGAAGGCTTTGCTGTTGTTAAGAGTCAGAACTTTACCTAGAATTCTGCAGAGAGCAAGATGGTCAAGAAGTGAGTGATTCCATCGCTTAACCTTGGAAACTCACTGTCTCCCATGTCTTCAGTTTTGCCTTCTAGTATGTGGAGTCTTTACTTTCCTGGCTGTTCTGGGCCGGTATATCCCTGGACTCCTGCTCTCATACTTGCTGTGTAAGTAGAAGAACACTGTGCCAAATACAGGCCTTAAAATGAAAAGGGGTAGAGATATACAGGATCTGAATGTCTGAGGGACAGTGCTTTCTGTTCCCAAGGAAAACCTGTGTGAGTGGCCTTAAATTTAAAATAATACATTCTGCCTAGAATATGTTGATTCTTGACCAGGACTCCAAGGTCTCTGGTTTGGACAGAAGATGTTTGAGTGGTTGTTAACTACATATCTGAGCACTGAAGAGTTGGTCTCTCTATTTTCTTAAATTGCCAGAGGTGATTGCACCCATTCTAACTGCCTTCTGCAGCGTTACCTTCAGTGCTCAGATCTTGTATTCTGTGTGTGTGATACTGACTCACAAATTGGGCAAGATATTTGCCAAGTAACATTCTGTACAATTTCTAATGAATGTTCCCACTTCTCTCAGTGCTCTTCGTCCTACTGTGGCCCCTTGCTGTGTACCACAGGCTGGGGCACCGCATGTACATGAAGTTGGAGCCAGCTCTGCAGCGGCTGGACTTCAGTGTTCGAGGCTACATGATATCAAAGCAGAGAGAAAAGCAACGTAAGTTACCATAGTGTGTTTCTGACCCTTCAGATACTGATGTTTGATACCTGAAACAACGTGCAACTAAAGCCCTTGGTCTTGGAGTAAGTGGGATAGTGCTGCGTGTCTCGAATGGCAGCCATTCCAGTGCCCTTGGCAAATTCTTACAACTGCTTTGGCAGGGATGCAAAGGCAGCTCTGCCTCCACAGGGATCTGCCAGGTACTGAGCGCTAGGTGTAAGCTGTTCATAGTGCTGAACTGTGCATTTTCTCAGCTGCTGGAACTGTCTGTTCTGTACTGCAGTACTGTTGAGTCCTTCCTCTTTTTTCATTGTACGGTTGCTGCAAAACGTGTTCATCTCAGCAAAAGATCTGCAGCAGCCCAAGTCAGAAATGATCACATTGCTGTGTTGACGAACAAAGTATGCTGTGTTATGTCCCAGTCTGTCAATTTATGGTTTTCTGCATGGTGCAAGGCTGATTTGGTTTTTTTCTTTAAACAGACCTCTGCCCGAACAGCAATAATAATCTTTGCCTCTATTTCTGGCAGTACGTCGCCGATCCATTAATCAGGAAGGTACGGATGATGGGAGTGACAGTGAAGAGGAGCTTGCTGCTTTCTGTCCCAAGGTAATGAAGTGTCTGTGGAACAGAAAAGCTCAGCTAACAGGAGCAAACTGTCTACATTGTGTAGTCATGCAATGCACAGCCCTGTATCCAGAATGTTGTAGCTGCCTTGTGATGGAAAATTAGATGAAGATATTCTCCTTTTAGAGAAGTGTTTATTATTCTGTCTTGTTCAAGTATATTACACCTTGTACTGGTGAAGTCTGAAATGTCTTCCCTTCCAAACCTCTACCTCCAGTCTTGCTCCTCTGGACAGGGAGGGATCAGGTAGAACTTTCAGGTGCTCAGCTGCATGCTTCAGCTTAATGTTACTTCCACGCTGGCTGTTGAGGATAATGGGCACTACAGATGAACAGTTCTGTTTGTACCAACGGCAGTCTGTTAGGCTAGGCAGTAAAGCATGAAATGAGCCTCAGATACTGGTGTCCCTTGAGGACTGGACTTAACTGGCAGCCAGTGGATTGTGTGTTTTATCTTGGGGCACAAGAGTGAGATTTCCAGTATTTGATGTTTTCTATTGTATCTCCCGTTTCAAAGCTGGATGACTCTGTGGTTGCCAAGGAACTAACCATCTCTGACTCGGAACATTCAGACGCTGAGGTTTCATACACTGAAAATGGGATGTTTAACCTTTCAAGGGGTCAGACTCCACTGACAGAGGGATCAGAAGGTGAGTGCAAATGGGCAGCTTTTCAAAGATACGAAATACTGAGCACACACCAGTGTGATGGGTTGCAGGGAAGATGGATGTTCCCTTCTATCCTTGAGATCTGGCTACTTGATCTCTGTCTTGTTGGCTAGGATGAGATGAATTTGTTTTTTTGTTGTTGTTGGTGGTGGTGTTTTTTTTGTTTTTT
>PPHD01009125.1:0-20990 GCA_002909625.1 Bambusicola thoracicus
CATATGAGCCATGGAAGAACCATATGAGCCATGAAAGTCCTAGCCCCAGCACAAGCTCATATGTTTGCTTCTTCTCCATCCCATTACTTTTCCCGCAATACCAGAAAAACCAATGGATTACAGGTGGTCCAAGATCGGTACACATCACCTCATGGGTAATTAAACTGTTTCTCTGGAAGGACAGCTGCCAAAATTGGCATATATTGTTTGAGATGATTTTCATCATATCTCTCCTTTGCAGCCTTCTCTCACTGCAGAGCAAATTACCAACCTACCAGTCTCCTCAATCCTGAATCCTGGCCAAGCTGTAGGACTAGGAGGAAGGTTAAAGTCTGTAATAGGGCTCATGGGTAAGAATGCTCTCAAGTCAAAGGCAGAGGCCAAGCAGATGCTTAGACCTAGACAAATGGAAAGAAGAAACTGAGCAGAAAAAGGTTGCTCAGGAAGGAACAAGGCAGGTAGGTCCACCCTGAGCTTCCAGTTGGAAGAAGTTGTGGAAATCCAGCTTCATCACACAGCAACACATCTGACTGCAAAAAAAGTTGACAGCTTCAGCCTTTGCCCATAGTCTAGTGGATCCTCTATGCAATAAGGGTATGAAGCAGCTGAGTTATCACCTTCCTGTAAGGAAACCCAGGCAACCAAATCTAGGGAGAGAAGGAAGGAAGGAAGAAGTGGAAATTGCAGACTGGAGTGAGTTAGGAGGTGGTAACAAAGAGACATGGGGAAGAGGAGAAACATGAAGCGTGCCTATTCTCTGAACATTAGCAAACAACAAAGCCTTTGTTCCTTTGTTTCATCCTTACTGACACTTCAAATGAGTGTCTCTTCTCCTGCCAGGTGGTATCTGTAAAACGTTCACCTAACTGTATATTGTGCCCAAAAAGTGAAGACTGAGCGAAACAGGATCATAAACCCAGAGGGGATTATTTTAATTTAAGACAGAGCACCTGCTGTATGAAGAATCAGCCTCTGTTTGTTTGGTGTGGGTTTATTTTCAGTGTCACGATAGACACCCTCAGGAGAAATAAAGAGGAAGATCTCCCAGGTGCACTGTGGGAACAGAGCCAGTACAGGTGCAGCTGCAGCATTGTGGTGTCAGTCACCTGCAGCCTCTCTGGGGGCAGGAGAGCAATGAGCTCAGGGGCTTCTATGGGAGAGATTACTTCTCTTTTTGCACAGCCCTGCTCCTCCAATTGCTTTTAATAAGCATTTAGGGACCAGGAGGAAGAGGAATGGGAGAAAAGGGGGCAAAACAACCAGACTTGTGGCTGTTAGCCTTGTGATGCAGCTAATTGGACTTCCTTTCTGTACAGTAATTTGACTTCTGCAATGCAAAAGCAGAAGTTAAAAATAAAGCTGTGACCTTAATTATTCCTGCCAGGAGAGCAAGCTATCTGCAAATGTAAACCACCAAAAAATCACACTAAAAAGAAGGTGCAAAACTAAGCATGAATGAAGAGTTCTTCAGGATCGAACCAAGGTGGAGGTTTGGGGCGTACTCTGATTTTCACAAGTTCCCCACTACAGGGCCATACACCATATTTAGGCACTGTGAGTAAGACGCATTACATAACTGTGCAAAATGCCAGAGATGTGGGGGAACGGATCCTGTCGGGGCTCAGGTATTAGACTGGGACCTGGAAAATATTGCCATGAATTTTCATCACAAATCCACTGAGTCACAAAAATGTTATGGATTATTCACACTGAGGGAGGAGGCAAGAAAACCCAGATCTAGAAGGAGACCCTTTCTGTGTGAGCCAGCTTCTGCTTCAGGCAAACACAGTCCAAGTGCAAATGGCCTAAATGTTCTTCTGACCATGGCAAACTAACATATTTTTTCAGACATGAACACATCTTGATCATTGGTACATATGTACATGATCCCCTTGATATCACCCCACAATATTCAGCCAGCTTGGTTCTCCTATAATTTTTCTCTACTACATGGATGCAAAGAACTGGCAGCTAGTGTACCCTCAGGATGGCCAAGCAGAAGGGATATGCCTGACAGCAGGCCCAGAACTGAGGGCACAGGGAGAATGAGAGCAAGACCTCCATACATGAGGAGATCTCCACACAGGGTTTGGACGGGCAGCTCTTTGCCTTGCTTTCAAAGCAGTAATAATCTTCTCTTCGAAATGACAGCTTAAGGCTCAGCTGCAGCAACACAGTTTTTGGAATCAAATTACTAGAAAGGTCAAAACCATTAACACACACTTTAGGAAGAGGGAAAACACCAGGCAAAATCTGTACGCTTCCACTGCTGAAAGATGCCCCCTGGACTAGCAGATGCTATTATTTGCTTCATTTCGCTGTAGGCAGAAGGGTGTCCTCTCACCAAGGGAGCAGAAAAGGAGGTCATTCTATTTGGAGGTCTCTCAAAAACGTGCACAGCAGGAGGAGCCTCTTCTGACTTTGCAGAATTTAAGAAGTACGAAACAGTGTTAGAGGCAGTGAATGAACAGATTATGTCCCTCTTACCCAGCATAGCCCTAACTTGTACATTATCAGTAGGGTCCCTTTAGCACTCTGTACTGTTGAGGACAGTTGCACCAGAGTTAGAAATGTACAGATTTACTCTTGCTCCCACATCTACTAGGTGGGAGTGACTACAGAGTTGTTGTTACAACCATAGGACAACACCTAAGAAGAGAATTTTGGTCATGTCTTGATAACATGGACGGAGGCAGAAGCATAGTAACTGGTCCCATTACTTTTCTACTGCAATACAGAAAGTGTTGATAAAAGAGTACACAAAGGCTTCAACAATATTTCAGCTACAACTTTGTCTTTCTTGTTTATCAGACATCTCTACGGAGCCACCTCAAAGACACCTCGAAGACACCGAGCACCTCAGCCATGTATTAATCGTCAGGGTATCTGGCACATCGGGGCAACGTATTTCCTTTCTGAAGGCACTCAAATGAAAAGATAAAATATACACCAAGAAATAGTCCAGAGTTCCTGTGATGAGCTGTATTCTGGGTGTTTCATGCACCATTTGCCTACTTTTAGCTAAGCCACACTAAGAAAAAGCCAACCCTATACGCTCCAAAATATGGCTAAGGCAACACTGATCACAAGACAGAGAGACGTTCTGCCCCAGTTTTTAAAGCTTACCAAGATAGGCACTATACTTAAAAGCTTCTCTCCCACTGGTGCATTTCACCATCTTCTTCCATGTTACTCAGCTGCCTCTACATTTCATACACCAGGTCGTCTCATATTTGTCACGCGTACTCCTGGATGGATAATACAATTCACCCTGATATGACAGTGCCAACCTCTTCAGTGTAATCTGACCCACAAAAAAATCATCTTTCTAATCCGTGAGAATGTCCTGTATTAGTTGCAGCCCTTCTGGTCTGAATCCTCTACAGTGGATTCAATTTCACGTAAGTCCTACCAAGATGGACCATCCTAGGCTAGGAATTTATATCTCTCTACAGCCTCTACTCTTCAAAGACAATCAAACCCTGCTTTTCCCATGTGATACACCTTTATGGCTACATAATCTGTAATTTTTTCCTTCCCAGACCAGGGAAGTTTGCTCTGGAATTCACTCATCAAATACTTCAGACTGTCTTGCCCTGTATCTCCTTCTTACATTTGTATATCCTTTTGTGCAGCACTGCATATTCACACTGAACATTCACCCTCAGTTGCAACATTAATTTGAGCTTTTCCACAAGTATATTTCCTTACCCAGTTCCCCTTTACCCACAGACACCTATGGCCCGAGCTTAATGAGCCATCCAACTCGGCTCAGGCTCAGGTTATTAGCCACTGTATTCAAACCTGCTTGTCTTTCAGTGCTTTTCCACAAATTCCCTGGGCCACACAATTTTGGTCAGATGCTTGCCCACTCCTACATCAGAAGTGACCCCTTGCTAAGACTTTGTATTCCAGGTTTAAATCCACTTGGAATGCAGCCTCATGGGTGAGCAGTATTTCTGCTATTTCCATGGAGACACTCAAACCTGCTTCCATCTACACTGAAAAAAAACGTATCCCTGGGGAGCTGCAGGGCTGGGGACCTAAGAGGTGAAGTCTTACAGCCTCACTCGAGTGAGCACACCTTTTCAAAGGACATGTTCCACTACAGCTTGGCACGCTGTATTTGCTGGCCTAGCTCAATCTGGCCCAAAGTCATGCAACAGCAAAAATGCACTCCATATGCAGTATGCTTGTGAGAGCTCAGCTTTGCTGCTTGCTTTGCTTGCTCCTGGTTGCAGCTGCAAGGATTATTCTCACACTCATCACAGATCACTGTGACACAGGCTGACTTTTTTTTATGTGTGGATACATTTGGGTTTTATCACTGCTTTGCATTGCATTGTGTTGGCTACAATACTGTCACTGCATCCAAGTATTTTGGTTTAGAGCAGAATAATGCTTGACAGTATGAATAATTACCCTCATTTACCCTACTAACCCTGTACACAGAACTTTAAGGCTCTTGCAAGCCCCATCACGGGACAAAATATCAGAAGCAAAATGCTGGGGAAAACTTTCCTCTGTGCTCAGGAATGGTAATTCAGGAAGGTTGTCTAGAGGTTGTGTGGCATTTGCCTTTAATATTTTTGAAGGGGAAAGTGCTTTAAACCTTCAGAAGTGGGTTGCTACCTCAAGACAGTGACTCCCTGCCTCCACTCTCCCCAGTGGAGATCTCTCTCTCTTTAGGCCTGGCCCCTTGTGCGGGCCAGCCCCTTTCCCTGTTACCAGTTTTCATTGGCAAGTAGCACTTCTGGGGACAGGATTACAGTGGAAGAACTGTGTTCACCTCATGATGAGGTTAGGACTTGTCTTTGTGAAGGAACATAACAGATGCAGGGAGAACAAGAGTGCTCTGCTCCTCTTTCCTCTCTGGGGGCTCCAGTGCTCAGCACCTCCACGCAGCACTTCCTCAAGGGATGGGCTGGGCTCACAAATCAAAGAACTGGCTTCAGGCCAGCACTCGGTCCTTTCCCATTGTTAAGGCAAACTCCTAAGATGCCACGTATGTGAAATGAACTGCGGACAAGCTTGGTTGTACTGCAGAAGGGATTAGAGTTAATAGCTTTATGTTCTCACAGTGAAGAAAGAAAAAAACAACAAAGCCATGCAGGTATTTTGAGCAGCCTCAACCCTACTGGGCTGTGTATTTCCTTAATGCGGTTTCAGGAGAGATGGTTGTTAGGGAGAGGGAGCAGGAACCAATTTTGTATGCAGATTTCAGTGCTGAATTGAAGATCTTACAGTCTTGTAATACTGGGGCAACAGAAGCAATATCTGGCCATTCATTTTTGCAGTGATAATCAGGTGACCTTGAGATTTGCCCAATCAGGGCAGTAAAGTTTCTATAAATATCCCATTTTCCAAGGTCATGGTTTCAGCTGTATCAGAGACAATCCTAGTGAAGAAGCAGTTCAGTTGGGCTCATCCTCCCTCTGTAAAGAAAACCTCTTTTAGCACTGACCTTCCGAGCTATCTAATGATGAAGATAGGAAGAGGCTGCAACCAGACAGAAAGAAGAGCCTTTAGCTAGCAGGGAAATGTGTGAGTAATACATACGCTGTTGGACAGTGGCCAGATCACTCTAGTAACGGCTGTTAGTTCCTCTCACCAAGAAAATGATCAAATGAGAAAGAGAAGCTGCAGTCGGCTGTCAGAAATGCTGAGTCGCAACAGGAGAGTGCCGCATCCGATGGAAATTTACTCGGGAGCCAGCGACCTTCACACGCTGCTGGAGGAGGACGGGAGGCTTGCAGGGATATCCTGCCCTCACTCACATGTGCCTGTGCCACATCCATATCACCACCCAGGCAGAGCACAACCCAAAAAACATTGCTGAGACCAAGCTCAGGAGTGGTGGAAGCCTCAGGACAGAGAGGTCAGCCAGGACAGACTCCAAGGCACGAAATGAGGTGCTGCTTACATGGCATGCAGGAATGGCTGTTCCCACAGCATTGCCTAATCTCTGGTGATTACTTGCCTCAGGTGATTTCTTGCTAATCTTCTGGCCTTCCCCCTGCTGCTTTGGACACATGGACTTAAAATCAGACAGCTGGGTCCAAATGATCCATGCCTGGAGCTATTCCATGTGGAGAAGGCAGGTAGCAAGGTGGCTTCATAGCTCTGTTTTTAGGGCTGTTGGGTCATGCTTTGTGTCAAGCTAGAGCTTCCTCAGGGGAAGCTTCAACACAAGCTCTATAGCCGCTTTCTCAAAATTTCAGGCACTTGTGGTAAGTAGAATGCAGAAATACTCTGGCTTCCCCCTTGTCAGAGGGGTCTGAGGTTCATGATATCACATCGCTCTTCCTCCTGAACGCCAAGCACTGGGACATGGTTGATGGCTTTACCTGCAAGGTTGCGTCCTCACCTTGAAAGACAGTGGGGAGCTGTGCGGGATGTGTAATAATGCAATAAGATAAAGGATACAAGGCAGTATTTGAGAGCTGGAACTTAAAATGCAATGTAACTACTTGCATCATGTTGTAAGGTGGAAAAAAAAGGAAGAAAGAGGCAGTTGGTGATGCAGTGATGGGGATGCTGGCTAGATGGTGCTAGTACATACTCCTGTGCATTCGTCAGGGGCCAATACAACGTTATTACTGATTTTCCTTTTGATGGGGTTTTCATTTCCATTGCAAAACCCTGAGAAACTACTGCCTGTTGATGGTAATGCTGATAGAGAACTGGTAGTTCTCAGAGAAGTTCTCAAAGATGAAGGGCTTTTGGAATACAGAAAAGATAATGTGCTCTTTGCAGTGCGGAAGAATGATAAGCAGATGACTTACTCAGTCCAGTACTTTCAGACTGGCTAAGCATGACACAAAATATTCTATCTGCCTCACAACATCCTTGACATCAACCCTTCTTGCCTGGCGCTGCAGGGACTTGTTCTTAATCCCCTGGACTATACAGGATTAAGCTATCGGATTACTAATGGAGCCAGCTTCAGTCACCAAGGCAATGGCAGGCTTCTCAGTCCCTGAAAGGAGCTTATCTACATGGCAAGGAGGAGATCTTGGCTCAAGCACACCATGACCTGTGATCCATGCTGTGCCAAACGAAGTTTGCATCCTGCATCCTGCTTGTGGACCATGCTGCAGAGTACCCACACTGCCCTTCAGAAGACCAAGTCCATGTTGGAGAGATCCTGTGCCTGCAGTGTTAGGAAACCACTGGGCTTCTGGGACACATGCTGGTGCTAGACCACCAGGCCGTGTAATCTTCAGGTCCATACTGGGATGATTCTCAGACTCTATAGCTTGGATTAAATGTCCCCTAGCCCTATTAGTGAGTATCTGTGTAAACAATACAGATGGAGGACATATTAGATCTTGGAAGCAGGCTCAGACCTAAACTCACAGTGTAGCTATGCGTTATGGAAAGCCTAGTCACCACTAGAGGGAACAGAAGGCCACAATGAAGGATAAAATTATAATATTGCAGTCTAAAATAAATGCAATCAACTGGAAAATACAAGCATGCATTCTCCATTAAAACTGGGAAAGTAATCTGGAAATATACATTATTGTACTGACAGGAGAAAGTGAAGACTGAAAATGGGCAACAAGCAGGAATTTCAGTACCACTGGTTTTCTTCCAAGCTCTATCACTAACTTTTCCATATAAGCCATGGGAAAAAAAAAAAGGGACCCTTCGTATCTAGTTCTCTCTGAGGCTGTTGATAGAAGGTCAGTGTGATCAAGAGCTGGCCAATGAAGGTTAATTAGTGTTGTGGAAGGGCACAATACCACAGCACTAACAGGTACCCACCACGGACTCCCAAGAAGTTAGGCAAAGCTATAGTCTGGGATATTTTGAGAGGAGAATAAGGTGCTATCTTTGCCATCTGTACCAAGAAGATCCTACAACATGCCAAACACTTTCATTGGGGGGAGCATGACACATTGTGTGTGGAAGCAGAACCAGTGATGCTTGCTGTCCTGGACTCTCCATGGTTATGCTGCTCTGCTGATGTGCAGCTCTGCAGTGGGCTGCATTCTCTGTCCAGGTTTGCAATGCCCAAAAGTGGGAGAAGAAAGCATCAGCAGTCACTGCAACTGACTGCTCCTTTAGGGTCATTCACTGCCACTATAGCCCACCCTGGGACAACAGCAGGATGCCCTGCTGGGTGTTGTGATGCCAGGCACTTCACACTGCTGGCTGATGGTGCAGAGTCTCAGAGGCCAAAATGGACTTAGGGAGCAGAGCAGGTTTTTTTCACTTAGTAACTCTCCCTACAGGGCAAAGTTGGCTGGACAGTGCTATACAGGAAGAAACTGCTCTCCAGTCTCTGATGCCAGTTATTTCAGTTTATCTTTAGTACTTGAGGGCTGTCCCTTTCGTAGGTTAATGAGTCTTCATCCTCCTTCTCACCATGCTACAACAACTGCACTGACTTCAACCGATTCAATCCAGATTTACCGCTATAAGCAGGAGAGACAGATTTGCATGTTCTTGTTCCCAGAATGCTGAAGGTATCTTTTGAGCTGTTCCACAGCTAGATTTCTCTAAATCTTTAAATCTAAATCAGAAACTGTCCCATTACTGCTCTTTGTCCATATGACTCATCTTGACCCTGCTGTTGTCGTCAGCAATTAATGCAATTCCTAAGAAATCCACTTTCTTGGTTTCCAGATGGCAGATTTATTTTCACTCCCTTCTTATGCCCAAGTTTTCCTCTAATTCACCTAAGAACCCTGCGTGGCACAAAGTCAACCTCTTCCCCCACTCATGTGAGTGAATCCCATGCAAGCCTGTGCAGTGGACCCACCTACTGTCCTCCAGCAAGAGGATGGATGCAGAGGCCCACAGCTGAGTGAGAGCTTCAGCACAGTTCCAAAGCCAGCCAATGGATCTGGCTCCTTTATGAGCTCTCTCCTTCCCTGGAAGAAAACACTGGGTTAAGTGTGGCTATGGTAACCATAGCTGTATTACAGAAGTCAATGGAACAGCATGGTGTCAATCTTTTCTAGATCCCTTGATGGCACTTTTCAGGTCTGGAGCTCCCTCTACCCTTTTCCCCTATCCCCAGTGCCAGGTCCCTTAATTCTGTTGCCTGCCACACACAGCAAGGTTATCTGCTGTGGCCTAGCCATGGCCAAAAGAAAAATGAGTTATCTCACAAGCCAGCTCTACAGTTGTTAAGCCAGTTCTTGTTTTCTGGAGCCATTTCAGTGCCAAGGTGATGTTGCCATACCTGTGGCAGGAAATCACACTTGAAAAAAAGTGAAAATTCAAACAATGAAGCCACACTTCATCTTACAGCAACCATCCTTACAACGGTAAGCCTTCAGGGATGTGAGGGAGCCTATGCCTTGTCATATGGAGAAAAACTTGCCATATGCCTAAGGGCCTCACAGCAAAGTGGTCTTGCAGATGCTCATTGATAGCCCTTAATTTTGAAGGTAAATGTATATCATGTTTTATCAAATAACTGTTTGCAATCTTACATTGCTGTTACCCAATAAGCATATCTTTATCTATGATGAGATAGAAGTTGAAGTGGCTGTCTGTCCAAAAGCTCCAGTAGGATGTGCTGCTGTTAGACAGCCTTCCTCTCGCCCTGCTGATACAAAAATAAGGCTGCTGTGGGTTGAGTCATTACCATCAGTGGACCTCGGGAAGCTATGAGACAGCTCAAGCATTACTGACCAGTGATTAAGCATTAACAGACAGAAGTCAAAAGTACAGCAAAAGGGGACATCAAAGAGCAAAGAGCTGCAAAGCTCCAGTCATGTAGAGGAAATGATACACCTGCATGGTAACACTGTTTCCCTTCCTGCTCTCAGCAGAACCTGCAACTTCTGCAAGAGTTCTCTTTACAAACTATCAAGGGGATGAGATTTAGACAAAGAGAAAAACAAACTTCCTTCTTGAGCACAAAATGGAAAGTGCAAAGACAACCTCTGCCTGAAGAGTTCAGCAATCCATTAACATAGGGTTACATGAGCCACATTTTCCATGTTTCTAAAACACGACCAAAGTAGCTAACATCTCTCATATGGCCAGAATCCAGAGAAAGGCAAGCCAAAGCAAGACTGGGCAGTCCTCCAGCAGAGTGGGTTAGCTTCAAAAGCTGAAGTGCACTTAAAACTTTAAGGGGGAACAAAAGCCCATCTTTAGATGTGGATTTACCAGCTATACCTGAATTTCCAACCTGAAGAGAAGTTCCTCTTTCCAGATCAACGTTCCACCACTACACTATAGTTTAGCACTTATGAATGACCCTATTTGTTCAACTGGAACAAGTTTCATCATTCTATCAATTATCAGAGCTGACATTGGCCTTTTCAATCTACTGTCTGCTCTGTATCCAGGGCAAAGTCCCCACAACAGAGAAACATCTACTTATTTAGCAGCAGTCCAGGGCTTGACACAGACAGTTTGATTTTACAAATGAAGAATGACAGGGAAATTCTGAGTAAGATAACCACTCTCTAGCAACAAGTGCCACATAAAAGCATGGATAAGTAATTGCAGGTTTAGAATAAGGCTGTGACAGCCTCTATTCATGGGCAAAAATAGCGTAGCAGGAAACTCATTTTTTGTCCCATCTAAAGCTACCATTTCTACCAGCACTGGAACACCTAGGACAATGAAGATGACAAAATGGCGCTTGTGGTGCAGCCCCCATGGCATTGGTTGAACCTCTTGCAAATCTTCCATCCGTGTTATTTTTCCATTCTCTGAAGCTTTTCTTGAGTAGAAGTAACTGGCATATGCTGCTAAATTGGACCAGCTGGTAGGCAGCTTAGCAGCATGGGGCTATTGTTTTTTTGTTTTTTTTTTTCCTCTGTGTTTTGCCTTGCCTTAATACAGATAACTGGCAAGGTGATACAAGTAGAGTCATCTCTCTGAGAATACTCAGTTAAAAGACATGGTGTCAGAGATCTTTTAATATCCTTAAGGGAGCAATGTAGGTAGAAGTCATTTTAGAGAAGATACGGAAAGCCAAATAATCTCAGCCTCAGCAGTCTGCAATACACATTGAACAGGCTAAAAGAGAAGGGGCTGTAAGCTAGCTCCTATCAACCTAGTGTACACAGGAGTGCCACCCACATCGTAAAACCAGTCATGACACATAAATCTGCTCTACTGAACAGCTGTAGTGAAATGAGCAAGAACTGATTCAGCTTAACGACTGAACTCTTTAGATCTACTCAGGAGTGAATGTGAAGGAGTGGAAGAAGTGGAAAAGGCCAGAGGAATGGAAAGGGGAAAAAAAAAGTTCTTCTTTTACTGCAACTGCCAGACAGCTTCTGTGATGTCCTTACATTGGCAATAAGCTTCCCCTCATCCTTAGCTGCTGCTCTTTGCTTCAATGTATTAAAAATAGGATGACAAATCTATCCAGATAAGGTGTTTACACAGTGTTTAAAATGCAAAGAGTACCTGTGTCAGTAGAAATACAGGATTTTGAATCGACTGCTCTTATTTCACAAAGCACATTACCCAGAGCTTTTGAAATAAGCAGGTGCAGGAGTTATCTTATTGTTTGAAAGGGTTAAAAATAACAAGAATAACAATAATATAATCCACAAATCCTAAATGCTTCCCTTTCTCAAGCTATATCATACATAGGTGACTCTCTTTGTTGGGTGCGTTGCAGGGCAAACACTGACCTATTTATAAAGCAAAATGTCTATAACACAGAATTAAATGCTACCACTACAACAGGCCACACACACACACACACACAGAAAGCAGGAGAGATGAAAATTACTGCCAGTGTCCAAGGTCGCTGAAATAGCTGGGAGTTTGCTGTGTGAGATTCCTAGCTGTTAGCATGTAAAAGAGAAGTAGGGCTGACAGTGTGTGAGTGCTGTTTGGCATGTATTTAAATCAGACGAGTGGTGAGGAATCAGATCCAGATTCACAGACCTGGAAAACAAAAACGTTCATAGGTATAAATGCCTCAAGATCCTCAAATGGAAAGTGTTGGCAAGCTATAAAATACTACAGTGTAAAAAAAAAAAGAGACCATCAGGTAGGCATAAAAGAGAAAAGCCAACTCAGATAATAATCACTGGTATCTGCAGAAAAAAATGTTATTCAAGGTGCCATCAAGAGCAAAGCCATTTATACTTCTGAAAAGAGGCATGGCTGAGAAAAGCAGCTCTCCTTATTATCATTAGGGCTCTGTCCTAAAGGAAGGACAGTTGATGTAAACAAATGAATGCTGATGTGATGGTGATAGTCACAGATGAGGGAAGAATGGGATCCCATTGTGTTAAGGACCATGAACACCTAATGATCCTCACTTGAGAGTTTCCTATCTGGAGTGTAAGCAAGAGACAACAATAGACAGAGTATGCTAGTAAGAGAGGCACACGCTGCAGTGAAACTGCTTTTTCTAATTGAGTTTCATCTTGGTGAAATGATAAGTGATCCCATCATCCCAGCCTGGCGCTTATGGGAATCAGGACCTGTCTGTTATGTATGAAGGCAGCTGGCAGCTCTCTGATACTGACAGCAGAGACTACATCAACAGTTCGTGCAGCAGTAACTATATGAACATTATTTTCTCTGCAGTGGATGACAGGGAAGAAGGAATTTTTGGCAACACTCTCCCTAAGGTTTTTTTTTCCTGTTCCCTAGTCCATCTCTGCCTTACTGGGCACATTATTTCCTTACTCCTGCAACTCTGTCATTACTCTGCTTGCAGCGCAGCACGGGATCTTAGCATGCAGCTCTGGACTTGGCCTGTCAGCTCGCTGGAGTATTTAAACAGGACAACGAAGCCAACACAGCAAAAATACTGACTGTACCATGGCCCAGGAGAAGTGCTACTCGTATTCAGCTCACAACGAAGCCTGTTACGACATCATAAATCCTCTGTGACAGCAGGAGAGAGACGAGGGCAAGAAGCCGGCTGCCTCTGTCATCGCTGCACAGTCACTGTATGTCACGCTCTCCTTCCTTGCCCTCCATCACTTCTGCAGTGTTCAGGCAGATCCTAAGATCCGGGTCTGCAGAGCTATGAGTTAGCAAAAGCCTTTCCCCACCACGACCCAAAGGCCACAAAAGCCAGGGAGCTTCCTGCTGTTGATCCACGTTTGTGCTCTGAGTAAATCTGACATAAGAATTACGGAACCCCCCTGGTGCCAATATTAACAATTTTCTGAGCATAACAGCACTTTAAGTGGGAACAAAGAGGCAAAGCTCTTGCAACAAATAAAAGCAGCTGTAAATGTCAAATTCATTTAATGTTGGGAAATCATATGTCTAGAGAGACAGGCTCACGGTGGTTATTATAACTGCTGGGTAAGAAACAATTTTTCATTTTCTGCTGAATCGTTGTCAGCTTTGTTCTCCATCTCATTCCACAGTGGTACAAGACAGAGCTTCTTAAGAGCTTTCCTGTGAAAAGGTAGACAGCAGGAAGCAACAGACAAATAGTGAATAGCGAGTACATATGGGCATTTGCTTGGGGTTGCAAGACACTTACTGTCTAATTCGTAGTTAGAGACAGTAGCTTAAAAATCAAGTTCACAGCATCAAACTAGAAAGGTCAAAAATGAGCAGAAGGCCTAAAAGGAAGAGCCACGGTAACTTCCTACAGGATACAGAACGGCCTAGCTGTGACTAAACCCCATATGTCAGGATTTATCAGTCCAAGACTTGGGGATTTAGTAAACCAGGACCTTCCCTTGAGCTGCCGATATACCGAAGCTTAGGTTTAAATATATGAAGATATTTTTTGGAAGGAAGGCATAAAAAGAGTTTCAAGCTATTAGCACAGTTCATTTGTTGGGTGCAAGGTTGCCAGGGCATTTGGAGAGCTGCAGCACCACTGAGCCAGGGACAATGACAGTTCCCCAGGCAATCGGTCTAACACACTGCTGCCATAAAAAACAATCATGCACTCTTTTTAAATGTTGTCTTCTGCATGCTTCATCGAAATAACCAGATGAGAGCTGGCAAATATGCCTAACAAAGGCTGAGAAAAAGTCTTTGACTTCCACTGCATACGTGGCATGCATCTGTATCTGTGCTCCTAAGTACTCTAGGGGCACAGAAGCAGCACACTCCTCTTAAACAGGAACATGCAAAGCTTTCAGTACATCACTTAGAATGGGATAGTGATAAAGATAACACAGAAGAGGAGTGCAGAAGTAGTAGAGTAACAGGAGCTTCAATTCTGTTTCCAAGTTCATTGAGTCACGAAGATATTTCATTGACATGCACGGTAACTTTCTGTTTGCGGGAGGAAAAAATACAGGTTGATCCTTCATCCTTGGAGGTTTTCAAGACTGGATAATGCTGTGTAAAGCTGGGTTTGATCTCAGCTGACCCTGATTGGCAGAGACCTCCAGAGGTACTCTCCACGTTCAACTATCCCGTGCTCATCACAGTGTGAGGACTATGGGTGCTGCTGCCTACAGTCAGCAGAATGGCACCTTCTGGTTCTCACCCCCTTAAACTTATGTTGAAAATTTGTTGGCTCCTGAAGACAAACCATTGTTTCCTGTGCTCCACCAGGAAGTGTCACTGGGGATATGGCTACAGAGGCGGCTTAACCTAGTAGTGAAAGGCATATCCATCCACATCTGTGATAGGAAAAGGGGGAATGATTTTAAACTAAAAGAGGGGAGATTTGGGTTAGATGCTAGGAGGACATGTTTTTTACTCAGAGGGTGGTGAAGCACTGGCACAGCTGTCCAGAGAGCTGTGGATGTCCCATCCCTGGAGGTGTTCAACACCTGGTTGGATGGGGCCCTATGCAGCCTGAGCTGGTGGGAGATGTCCCTGCCCACAGCAGAGGTTGGACCCAGATGGGTTTTGAGGTCTTTTCCAACCCTAGCCATTCTATGATTCTGTGATTCTGTTGTTCTGTGATCTCCAGTTAGCTTAAATCATGAGCTTCAGAACTAATGAGTGCTGACACTGCATTGCGGTGCATGGACGTAAAACTTAGCCAGACATTCAAGTTACGAGCAGAAAAAATTTCTTGATCATGTCACAAAATACAAGCACACGCTATTCTGCTACTGCCTCATGTCTGCCCTTTCATATTCTCATCTTACATACAGCCCAAACACAACTTTATTTTCTGAGGTTTTTAGAGTTCTGCTGGCTCTTTTTCACTCTTTCCATGTCTGCCTTTACATTTACTGGCAACTACTTTCCCTTCATTTATCCATATAAAGCAAATAATAACACCAAGTTTATTCACTGTCAAGGCTATTCTTCCAGAGACAGACTCACAGTGACCTCTGATGACGAGTGGGGGCTGTAAATACACTAAAGTGAGAAGAATAATGGAGAGCCTGGTGCACTAATAAAGCTGCTGGAGCTTTCAATGCAATAAAATAACCTAGAGCGTACAGCAAAGAAAAGGAATAGATGCGTTATTCTGTGGATGTAGTTGACAAGCCATCAGAATTTGCTGTGATTAGAAAAGCTGAAGACATTAATAGCCATGTAGGCATTTTCTTCCTTGGTGAAAGCAGTTATTGGATCAAGCACAGCGTGAGGCGAGGCAATAAAATACAGGAGTGCTTTTACAAAACTTGCCTGCCGTGTGGATAGGCAGAAGGCATGGTAAGCTGTGTGGTGTGATGGCAAATTCTGCACGTTCGAAAATTAACAGAAGGCTCAGGAGCTGCACGGCTCAAGCATACAAATCCCAGCTACTGAAATAACATTGCAGGGGCTCTTAGAAACACCTGCTGTGGCGATGAGGAAGAATTGTTCTGGCCCAGCACCACAAACAAGAGAAATCCAACTAAGAAATGTACAACTTCTAGCAATGGTGAGGAAAGCATTATCACGAATCATAACCAACTATGGCATTGTGGGACTCCTGCCAAAAAGGGTATAACCTCACCTTAAGGACTTGGGGTACCACATTTTCGGAACCTGACAGTGATAAAAAAAACCAAAAACATGCCTATATAGAAAGGTGGAGAATAGGTCAAGGAAATATATTTTTGTTTCTATGCTAACTGTATCAGAATGGTATTTGAGCAAGGACAGCATCAAATCTGCCTGTCACCTGCACTGATATAGTTAATCACCCAGCTGAATTGCAGGACTAAGAGGATATCTTTGCTACCAGACCATTTTCCATTCATTTGAACAGATACAATGACCACTGAGGCTGGCTTTCAGATATGTTGCGTTCTCCATATTCCAATTTTTCATTTGAAACTCCAGATATCCCCGGGGCAAGGCAGCTTTCCTTTCAGCTGTCACTGCTGTCACCTCTGCACAGCAGGTGAGCATGAGCTGCTCATAATTAGCCAAACAGGGTAGCAGCAAAAATGTCCTCCAGCCACCCTCTGCTCACAAGATAATAAAGCACCATTTGTAAATGCCACATAATGAGGGCCTTGACAACAGCAGTTACTGATCACTATTGGAAAAAGTCTGTAATCCCTTCACAAAGGCATGAAACTTGTAGAAGGAGAAAGCAGACCTTACCTAGCTTGAATCCACCTGGTTGAGGTGTCCACAGCAGCAAAGATGCTAAAATCTCTGACTGAGGTAAACAAAAGCTTAAGGCTACTGAATATGCATAAGGTAGAACTCTGCTCTATAGCTCCAGTGGTTTTCTTCTCTTTCTCCACTTTGGGAAGCACCAGCTAGAATGGTACAAGTTACCCACATTTCCGAGTGCCACACCATTTCTCCTTACTATTCAGCCTGGAATACTCTGTGGGCCTGCTGCAGAGCAATAAGCAGATGCTGAGTACACTCCTGAGGTAGCTGTTAGCATAGGGGTAAAGAGGTTTCAAGTCTGAGTAGTAGATGTGAAGCAGGAGCCAAATCCAGAATGACAACTGAGGGAAGCTGAGAAAAAACAACCTCCTCTCCCCCATTTAATAACGGGCATAAAGCTGGGTTGTTTAAATATCTCTTTGCATTTCCACTGTGACTGAAAAGCTTCCTAATCTTTTTGCACAATATGAAGCTTGTAAGGCCCTCAGAGAGATATTTACTGTTAGTTGACCACACTCCGCATAGCACCTGATGCAGATATCAAGGTGTGCACTTGTCAACAAGCAGGTTTAACCAGTAACCCATCCTTGGAAACTAACAGAGGTAAAGTTCTAAATACCTTAATGGATCTGGGGTATTGTGGCATAAAAGAAATATGTATAATTGTATGGCATTGTATCTGTAATTGGAGTGAAGCTGAAATACAGCACATCCAAGCTAACAGCAACCAGCAGGGACCATCCTTCATGGTTAGGAGTGGAATCACCATGATGACTACTAACTTCCAGGAACAGAAGGGTGTGTGGATGCTCTATAAGTAAGAAATGTACATAAGGGGACGTGCTGCAAGAGACTTGGGTGCCTCAGTGGTACTCATATGGGAAGGAGGAGTTGCAAGCAGACCAAGCAGCATGGCTTCTTCTGAGGCTGGGCAGATGAAGCTCCTTTAGCACAGCCACAGAAAGCTGTGTTTATCACCCAGGCACACAGACCCTGAGCCTTTTGGCTTGATGGCGCTCACTGGTGTTCCCACTTCTCCAAGCCAGCAAAGAGGGACAGCGTGTGGGGAGGAAGGGGGGTGCAGCAGCACAGAAAGAACATACAGACGACAAGGCAGGGTGAGATAAGGGAGCAGAATTCCAACATCGGGAGCATGGGATTGTCTCAGCACATTGCTGAGAAGCTACTTCTGGATCAGGACAAAGCAGGAGGCCATTTTGAGCAACTCCGTAGGTCCAGAGCTGGAGAAGAATCTGCTGCAACACTGCAGCAAGAGGGTTAATTTTAAGCTGGCAGATTGTTTCTCGGACATTTTCACTTCCACCATTAAGTCTCCAGGGCTGGCAGTTGCTATTACAACAATGTGAGGTGACAGTCATATGAGGAGTGGTGGATGGCTGAGCCGGCATGAAAATCCAAAAGGTCACAACAAGTTATAGTGACAGTATGCAGAAGCCCCTCCCTGACATTTTCTCTACCTCCCTCCCTGCCTCTTCTCCAATCAATTGCAATACTACAAAAGAGGAAGGGTAAAAGAACACAGAAATCATTCCAGTAACTGAAATGCAAACAGAAGAAAGGCACCAGAAGCAGGGCTGGGAGCTTGGCTGCAGTGGATGTGTTGTCACTCCAGCTATCAGGAGTCAAAACCATATGGCCAGAAGGGACCATCTAAGCATCTCTTCTCATTTTCCACATAACATGGACTGGGGAATAGCAGCCTGCTTTAGTGACTGTTATTTTGACACAAAGAAACCTGCAGAGAGAGAGCACAAAACTGGTACGAAACCCCAAAAGCTCTGAGCATTCTGCTCAGCATTTGTATTGCACTAGCATAAATGAACTGTGCAAAGACAGGGTCCATTGCATTGCTGTAAAAATGAAACTCTAGTAAGTCACATTCTCACTCCATGCTCCCTTATTTAGCACGAGGAACACTGGTTTTGGCTCAGTCCCATTCCCATGACCAGTAAGGGAATTATAGCTACTGCCATTCTCACATCAAAGATCAATCCAGCCCTGACCTCAGATTTACCCTGTGGGCCTGTCCAGAGCTATTATGAGTGATTAGTTCAGAATTCCCCCCCCCAGCATTTCACAGCGATATTATGATCTGTAAGTCACGGTATGTACTAGAGAATGCCACGTGAAAGCTTTCTAATGATACCAAAATGATGGGAAGGAGAGACCCGCTCACCATTGACATCTCGGTTCCATGACACAAATCACAGCCGACTGAGCTCTTAACGCTGTGCAGTCAGATGGCTACACTCACACCTCTGGAATCTGGGGACCCATCTTCAGCCCTAGGCCAGGTCCACAGATTTTGGAAATGCTACGGCTGGCTACTGCGGCCTCCTTTAAAAAATTTCTCATGGATTAAACTGAGCCATAAATGGAAACAGGTTTTGTGTGAGACTTACAAAATGGAGAAAATAGGACTTGTGCCTATTTTGTATCGCTTCTTAGATTAAGAAAAACAGCTTAGAAATACTTTGATTGTGTTTTTTAACTTATTCTGCATTCAAATTTAACATTTTTCCTAACTATTTTATCACGGCAGGCTTCAAGGATCAGCTGAAGCTACACATTCTGAGGCTAAACTTTAAATAGGTTTGGAGGAGATGAAGGTAGTTTTCACAGATCTGTTCAAAACTCCACATGCATTACAGAATCACAGAATCACAAAATCACAGAACATCCCAAGATGGAAGGGACCCACAAGGATCATCAAGTCCAACCCCCTGCTCCACACAGCACCACCCCAAACCCAAACCCTATGTCTGAGAGCGCTGTCCAAACTCAGCCTCCTCTGCTCTGGGCTGAACGCACCATGGAACTTTAGTCCCTCCTTACGCACCTTGCCCTCCTGGCCCTTCCCCATCTCTGTAGCCCTCCTTTGGACACTAATAGCTTAAAAAAACATTATTTCCCTGCCCTTTCTGCCACCATTTTGCCCCGCTCTCACCATCACAAGAGCTAAGAGCAGTGACCAGAAGCCACGTGCTGTGCCTTACCCTCACTGGTGTCACCACCTTCACCAACACTGCTTTCCCGCCTTTCTTTCCCACTCCCACCGCTAGGGCTTAAAATTCAGCTCTCACGCGACTGCTGATGAAGCAGAGCTCAAGTTGCACACGAGCTGCATGCCACTGACAAAAGATATGTTTAGTACCAATTTTATTCAAAGGTCCAACAAGTTCAGTGGAGAAGTATCTTTCTTGAAAGAATCACAAAAAGCTTCAGAATATTTCTGCCTTTGATGACTGGTGATGACTGCTCTTCCAAGAAAGTTCTCCAGCTATATAAAGTACAAATGACCAATTTTTAGATAGTACCAAAGTAGCTGAGCTGGAATTTAGCCCACAGTGTAGACATAAATGACGGTATTAAAAAAAGATGAGGACGTATTTGATGAAAAGGGGGATTCAGTTACTCAGCTCCTGCATAAAAAGGTCCTAGAAAAACACTGCCTGCTAATTCTGCAAAGGGGCTCAGCACTGACTCAGACCGAAGCATCTGGCTCCTCTCCTGAATCAATGCCACCATTCACTGCAGCCTTGAGGAATTCTTGTTGACTTTTGGCATTTTTACCTTCAAATACTGCTGTTCCCTGCTTGACTCGGCTCAGTACAGGACTGTAGCTAGAGAACTAGTTTGGATTGTAGACATACATGCTAAAGTAAATAGTGATGACAATAGCAGTAACAGCAATTAAAAAAAAAAAAAAGACCTTTTAACAAAGGACGCTAGGAAGAGCCACCTGGACTTCAGCAATGACATGTAATTGGAAAAATACTGTGCCCTGTCCTGACATCTGAAATTGTAATTACACACACTCGTCAAATTGGCTTTTCCTCACTGTAATGATCTTGGAAGAGACAATGTAATTGCAACAGCTCTGTAATTTGCAACAACTTTAGGGAATGAATTTATTAGCACAAATTGCAGGAGTTACTACAGGTTTTACTGGGGCAGCTTTCACAGCCTGATGTGTGGAGTGGGAAGCAGCAGTTAGATCACTGCTCTGACAAAAGCCTGTATTGATATGATTAACTGTGCTAGAGGTTAAAGAGCAGGGATCATCTAACTTCTTTGCTACTAGTGGAGTTAAACAAATAATGCTTATTTTTCTGTTCATTAACTGTACATGACTCTTTGCTATATGTGTACAATAGTCAAGTTACACAGCTCCTCATGCCACAGTCTGAGGGATGGCTGTGCCAGAAATGGGCCAACTGTCCCCTAGTAAATCTATTGCAAATTATTTCTGTGGAGAGTTCTGTATATCAACAGTGACAACAACAGGCACAAGAAAGATGTGGAACTCTTGGAGCAGGTCCAGAGGAGGACCACTAAGATGATCAGAGGGCTGGAGCACCTCTACTTACGAGGAAAGGTTGAAGGAACTGGGATTGTTTAGCCTGGAAAAGAGAAGGCTACAGGGATATCTCATTGCAGCCTTCCAATACTTGAAGAGAGTGTATAAACAGGAAGGAGAACGGCTCTTTACGTGGGTGGATAGCGATAGGACAAGGGGGAATGGT
>PPHD01009126.1:6118-20989 GCA_002909625.1 Bambusicola thoracicus
ACACAGAAAACTGGAGAAAATGCTGAACAATGGATCTGAGGGTCTCACTCCACCACATAGCTTCTGTCCTTACAAAAGCATTTCATGTTTGGAACAGCAATTCCTTTCCTTTCAGCAAAGCAGGATTTGCAAAGCCCAACAAACTCCACAGACATCCTTATCAGTTGACAGTCACCAAGTTTTAACTAAGAACTAACTGCATTCATTCACACAGAAAGTACTTTGGTCTTTGTTTCTAACTAATTCACTTTATAAAGTTGTCCGCCTAATGTTTAAAGTTGTTTTACAAACAGGAGGTTCAAAGTTGAGGCTGTCCCTTCATCTTCAGCATACCTAGCTATGTCTATGTTCTGGCACATATAGAACATAGCATCATACATTGATCTAACACACTCAAAATGTGTAGACACCAGGGAACAAATTAAGGGCAAAAGCCTCCTCGCAGATCTGTTGCACATGGATCAGAGATAAGCAGTACAAATTAGAGCTCTTCTCAGCTGCAGTGCACAAATGTTGCTTCATGAGTCCCCCTTTAGGCTTCAGAGAGATTGTGCCTGTTGTGCAATAACATCCTCTTTGGGCCAGGGAAATCTCTGAGGGTGTGTGGTCTGGCCAAAAATGACCATTTTATCTTTCAGGTCTTCACTCCCATTAGACATTTGCACATGCACACTTCACTGAACATGAGATGGAATCAATACATGCAGGCTTGGCCAGGAATGAAACATGAGCACTCAATAAAATAAAGAAAGAAATATGTGTACAGTCCCCAGCCTGATGAAGAATTAAAATGGCCTCAGAGTGGTTTTACAGGTTCATACCTAGATCTTGTTTAATTTTCTGTGAATTCCCTGTGTTGTATGCAATTTGCTTTTACTGTAATTGAAATAAAATATTAGTCGAGGTTGCTGTGTTTATCCTTCATCATTATAGCCAGGAGAAAGTCGCTGCAAGAGTTAATGAAGGATTTTCACCTCCCTTTAATGTTAATGGTGGCTGTGAATTTAGATTTCCGTGTGATTAAGAGGAAAGTTGTACTGCATGCTAAACTACATGTGAGGCATGTCTGCTCCCAGTCTAAATGTAATATCATATTTTGTTGGTCACTGAGACAGGTTCTCTAACCAACGAGATTCAAAGAACACTGTCACCTGGGAGTCACAGAGACAGAGGCTATTGCTAGTGAGACAAATGCTGTGAGATTTGTACCTACAAAACATGTAATATGTTTATTTGTGTCAGACCGAATATTGTTTATCATGTACAGGAGGGTGCAATCTCATGTTTTGTCTTTGAAATAAGACACTCTGAAACAATCAGATGTATTGAATTGATTTCCAGATATGACATCAGTGATTGGTGCGCTGCTAGATAGGTGTTCACGGTGTTTATGCTCCAGTAATCTGCTCCCGGGAAGAAATCCATCATTTTAGTGCTCTGAGGCGCCTGGGCACCGAACTCTGGGAGGGATTTGGGGCTCCTGTCTTGGAAAGGGTTTTGATCGATTTAGTGGCTATGATATGGGTATAGCAGCCACCCCTGTTTCTAAAGAAAATTCTGCAGATCTTGTGAATATAAAGAATAGCTGAAAATCAGATTATAAATTACCAAGTCCAAGGTCATTTATAAACTCTGGAGCAGGCTTAAAACCATTGCCTACGCTAAGGCAAAACAAAAAAAACAAAACAAAAAACCGCCTTTCCTCTTCCCTCATTGAGTATTCCTCATTGAAATCATTGCAGCCATAGCCTGGACTCCCCCTGGCTTGTAAACATAGTTGAATTTAATTTGGATCTTAAGACCTGTGTCTTTTTTATTTATGAAAAAGTCCCTCACCCACTATTTATTTTAAAAGTGTCATTATTGCCCCGTGGCATTGTCAGTAAAAGACTTCTGGAAACCCAGGCTGTTGCATTTTTCTCTTTCAGATTTAAAAAGCTTTCTTCTTTTTTTTTTTTTCTTTTTCCTTTTTTTTGCACTGGGATAAGTATGCGACTAGATAATAGTCTGATACCTTTTCATGATAAAATACTCTTTAGCTGAGGACAGATATTTACCCTTATCTGTTGACACTGTGAAAGAAATACAACCATCCAGAAAGATAGTGTCTTTTGTTTTTTTTCAAAATTGTTTAGCTGAAAAAGAGACTGATATCCACCAATATACGAATAAATGTCCCATGCTGGCATCTCTCTGCCTAGTTATCACTCGACATTCTTGAAATTACTGAGCCAAAAAATAAAGGTGGGGTGGTAGAGCTTTCGTGGATGAAGCACAGCACCTCTGATATCATCACATAATCTATTCACACCAAATTACTGCAGATAAGAGACTTTTCTTTGCGCAAAGGCATTACATTCCCCTCACAATCATATTTTTATCCCCAAACACTGAATAATATGATTAAGAGTTCAGTAGATGGCATATCAAAGAGAAAGAAGGATTCATGCCCTCATTCACATGCTCTTGCTTCTAGAAATTTGGAGCCCTCTGATTTTTTGCAAACATGCACACAGACATTACTCAGAAGGTTGTAGATATGTCTCTTCTTCTGTAAACAGCTTTGAAGACGATGATCTTATCTAGCTCAGACTTATAAACTGAAAAGCCATTTTTCTCAAAATATAATTTGTAAGTGGTTTTTGTCAAGGCAAGCCAGTTGTCAGCATCTGAATATTCAGATTCAGTCTTCTCTACCCTATTTTTTTATAACCGAAAAACAATAAAGATTTCTGTAGTTTGATTGTCATCAAAACTGAACATTTCAAATAAAAGAAGGCCTTAGTGATGACAAAAATGCTCATCTAGCTACTGTTGAAATTATAAAACTCACTGAGGCCCCATCATTTTAAAACCCAATGTATGAAGACAAATTATAAGCATATGAATCTTTTTGTTGTTGTTTTTAGAGCATAGAATGCAGTTCTGAGGTGCTGGAAGTACAAATAAAAATGTTTGAAAAAATAAAATGAGTGAAATTAAAGGGCCATAGTCTTACTACTGCAGTCTCCAGCGGTGCACCTCTGTATAAGGCAAGCAACATCTGGATTAGAGTTGACAAAGGGAAAGCTTAAGTACCAGCATCTGATAACAGGGAGGAAAACTAAAGAGGATGGGTGCAAGTCTTTCCCAGTTCTATCATTTTCAACAGAAATAGGTCTCTGCACTCAGCCTGAGTCTCCACCAAGGTTCACTGTGGCAGAAGTTCTCTGCTCCAAAGATGAGTTTTCAGCTGTGAGAGCAAAGTCCGTTTCAGATTTAATTCACCCTACTCACTGGAACACGCTTTCAAAGATAAAAAGGATGCTGATATATGGTGATCAAGCTTTGGACCAGTGTACAGAAGGAGCATAAAAAGTGAGCAACCATCAACGTTTGGAAAAAAGGACCCTTAGGAATTATCTAAAGGTCATAGAAAATGAATAAATATTAATGCACTTATCATGCAGAATCTGAGAAATGTGCTGTTATGACTGAAATATTATTCAAAGACAAGTATTGTAATTAAGGTTTCTCTTTTCCCTAGGCAGTGATAAAGAAATGCTGGGTTTATCCTCAGCCTTTAGCCAACAAGTGCTTCCTGCCAACATCTGCCCACCCTCCCCCCATCCCTTTAATTCTAATGTGAGTTCTTAATGCAGTAACCCTTTCAGATTGAATGAATAGCTAGTTAATTCTTCAAAAATGTGGCATTCCTGTTGCTAAGCATTTAATTTCCCCCCACCACTTTTCTCTTACTTCCAGGTGCACTCCTGGTCTACGACGTTGCTAGTTTGTGTACCCTCATGAAGTCAGAAGGCTTAAGAGCCCCTAGAGCTAATATAAAATGTATGAGTGTGCCATATCCTGAAATTCCTGCGGTCGGAAGTGCCAGCTTGGAGGGAAGACAGGAAGCCCAAAGGGAAGAAGCATAGAAAAGTCCCAAAGGACAAAGGGAGAGACAGGGAAAGCAAAAAGGAAGATGAGGCATTTGAATCATAAAGTGCACAGGGGATGGGAAAGACCATAGAGGAGCAGAGCTTAGGGCTCAGCTGAGGGCAGAGGTACTCGCTGTAGGGATATAGACCTCACTGAGTGATGCTGGCAGCCTCATCACCAGCATCGGTATTATTCAGATGTCCATCCCCCTATTTCCTTCCCATAAGGGATCCAGAATGGTGCAAAATGACTGCAGGCATCGAGACTTTGTGTTTGGCATCAAATGGCACAGAAGGGTATGTCCTTTTCTGCCCACTCTGGGTGGACTGCTCTGAGATCGCAGTCTCACACACAAGGCATGATTTTAAGGCACATATAGGAGGAGCCTTCTGACACAATTTCTGCTGCCTACCTCATTATAATGGTGCAATTAATAATGGCTATGTATGCGCTGTGAGCTGAGGGAATGTTGGGGGATAGAAAAGCTATCAGATGAATAGAGAAGGTAGCTTCAAAACCTTGGTGTTTTTAAAGGTTTGTAGTTTTCCACTTGCTGAAATCTTAACTGAGATAAAGCTCAGAAATGTGCTCTTTTAACCCAAGACTTCTAGAGAGTAACTCAGGCAGAAACACATAAGCAGATGAAAATGTCCTCCCCACACATATACATGGGCAAGAGCTTTCTCCTGTATGGATTATGGCTGTCTTGCCATGTCATTCGCAAAGCTTGATGATGACTGGTTTGGAAAGGAGAGAAAGAGTGAGACAAAGAGAAAAATTTGTTAAATTGCTGAGGCTCTTCAGGAGCCAGAATGTTACACAAGGATCCTCAAAGTGCCAGCTTAGATGTTTAAGCAAGCTATTGTCCTTGGCCCCTGTTCATTTTCACCTTTCCTTTTCACTCACGTTCCTGCTTTCTTTTTCCCCTGTTAGACACAGTTCTAGGGGTTGGGATCAGGCATAAGTAGTGGAAAATCCCACATATTCAGGTGAACCCTTTCATCCTCTTGTCTTTTTTCCTGATTTCTGAGTAAGAATAGAATATTGCAGAGCAGATGGACCCTTCCACCCATATTGAGATGTCTGACAGCTCCCAAGAGCAATGGGAAGTCTGGAGCCTGCAAGATGGCAGCAGAGGGCTGTGTGCAGAGTGCTCCCCACCAGTGCTGTACTGGAGGAAGAGGATGATGGAGGCAGATGTTCTTCACCCAGCCTGGGCTGTTTCTAACACTGTGGATCCCAGTCCCTTAGGTGACCTCCAAACTGAAGGTGTTAAAAGAACTAAATCCTGTTATAGAGTTTGCCCCAAAACAACCAAAAAACACAGCCTCTCTTGCTTCCTCAGCATTACCTGTGTGAAGGGGCAGAACTGTAGAGCAATAAGTAGCACAATTTGCTTTGGATGTTGCTGCTTCTGCTGCTATACTACAACAGGCCAGAAAGAGTCATTTGCTTGTATGACAGGAGTGATGTGATGCATGCAAACAGAAAACTTTTTCTCTTTGCCAGAACACATGGACAAAACCCAAACATGAAAAACGATAAACACCCTTTGTCATTTAAGTCTTCCTTGTCCCACATTTGCTCAGCTGCTATCTTTGAGATATATGATGCATGCCCTGCAACTCCCTGAGCATCTGCTGTGGGCCACTATGAGAGACAGAGAAATAAGCTAAAGGGACCTCTGGTCTGAGCCAATATGTGCTTGGAGGAGGCAGCTCCTGCTAGCACTGTAGGCAATCCAGCATTTGCACTGTCTGTGCAGCAAAATGAGAGCTCAGTTACAGCATGAGATGGTATAATTGTGCTAGCTTGATGAAATTCTTATAGGTACAAATAGTACAAGCTATACAAAATGTATATCACAACATATTGTTGCCAAGGACCCTTTGTTTTCTCTGGCTTCTGGCAAAGCCAGTTCCCATGGCACTGTATGGCCATTTCCGCTATTTCTTATACTTGCTGCATAGAAGATGCGTGTCTACACTTCTAAATAGGCATGCCCCCTTTCCTCAGGACTTGTGAGCTGGCCTCCTGATTTATGCACACTTCAGGACCATCCACCTCCGCTTCCCTGGGGCTACGCCTGTCTAGGCAGAATCAGCAGATGCCAATCACAGCCCCAAGTGCTGGCACTGAGTTGCCCATGTGGTTACATCTCTGGCACCGTTCCTGGCACTGCCAGGCCCAGGCCAATTCTCTCTATCACAAGCAATGCCTAGGCACAGCTGGGCATTAGTACAGGCCAAGGATGATTCCCAGATGACAGTTTGAGGTTACTCTGGAGGGTTATATAGGTATGTTTATGACTGGTTACCCAGGGAATGTATCCTGGCACTGCAGAGATGATCAGCAAAAACATATCTTGGACTCTATTCTGAGAGAAGGGAAAAAAATAACCTAGCTTCTATGAACATAGGACCTTAGTCCCTGCAATGGCAAATTCATTTTCTTGCTATCTATCCTCGCATTATTGAAGACACTAATGGCAGTCCAGTCATTGGTGTAAGAATCCATGTTTATGCTTAGTACTTGACTACCAAAATACTTGGAGGGTGGGTAGGTAGAAATAACCACATCAGCTCTAGGAATGGCCGCCCAGTTCTGTGCCCTAAAGCTCAGGCAAAATCTAAGGTCCATAAAAAACACTCGTATGTTCCCACCTTACACGTGCCACTA
This sequence comes from Bambusicola thoracicus, assembly GCA_002909625.1. NCBI lineage: Eukaryota > Metazoa > Chordata > Aves > Galliformes > Phasianidae > Bambusicola > Bambusicola thoracicus. The sequence goes on from PPHD01009126.1 coordinate 12,716, forward strand.
AGACTTCCCAAGCAGCCCACAGAAATTCAAGTTCTTCAGTGCAAAAGATGAAAACATTAAAATTTACAGTGTGCCTTAGAAAGGGAGAGCATGGGCACTGCCAGTACTGAAAGATGAGGGAGGCACCGAGGGGAGGAGGAGGTGCAGTTTAGTGCAAAGAAGCTGGGGCAGAGGATGGGAAACTCACAGATGTCAGACACTGTGAAGTTAATAATGTGAAAAAGATGAACTCTCCTTCTGTCTGCATAGCTGTGAAGTTACCCAGCACTGGATAGCCCCTCAAGTCATTGAAGCTGTCAGACCATCTTTTTTCTTCGTTCAGTAATTTCATTTCTTGCAAGGGAGAAGCTGGGGTATTGGATAGGAGAAGCTGCATGCACAGCTCTATGGCTGAGTTCTGCAGTCCTAAACAATCTTAACTAGCACAGAAATGTTCATTTGCTCCTGAATTTGGGGTCTTCAGAAGGACTTGGAGAAAAGAAGTGGTACTTTTCAAAATCATATAAAAATATAGTTTAAAAGTGTACAGAGATATAAGAGTGTATAAAGGTGTATAGAGACATATATATCGTGCATAGAGATAAAAGGGTATAGAGATAGAGGTAAGTCCAATTTTAGGAGGTGTCAGACTGTCAGCAATGCAACAAATATGTGATCTGGTCCCTTTGCTGCACAACAGCTTGCCTCTGTGGGAAGCAGCAAGGACAGGAAAGGTGCTGCCAGGGAGTTAAGAGAACTTATACTGCAGGCGTGCTGCAGACAGAACTGCTGAATCACGGACAAGCTTTACCCTAAGAGCTTCACGATTTGAATGCAGAGATGACGATTAGAGCCTGACATGGAATGTAGGATGCTCAGCTGGAGAAGTAAGCAAACAAATGCACAGCCAGAAAGCACAGAGGGCTGAGACTACATGACTTTCCCTGGTCCATCTTACTGCAATTTCAGTTGCAACACCTCAAAGGAGCATAGCAACACAGAGGTCTGCTAGAACAGACCTCTGTGTTACAAACAGAGCTACAGAGCTACAAACTCCTTTTTAAGGAGGAAAAGGGAAAACTGTTTTGCTTTGCTGAATGCATAACCACACAGCAAAAAGGGCTCAGCACAACAACAACAGCAACAACAACAAAAGGAGAAAGCTAGCAATCTGCCATTAGTTTTGCAGTCCTAACATCAGATATATAAAAGTTATATGGTAGATAGCTTGTTTTCCCTGTGCCTTTGCCTTGATGGTATGGGGTGAGGTTGCTTTTGTAGCTTGTCTGTTGAATCAAGGTCATGACATTTCTCCCAAACACCTCCAGCATTAATTCTTCATTCTGTTTTGGTTTGAAAATGTGACAGCACACACTGGATACATGCGGATATAATAAAAAATCGGAGATGTCAGGCAAACTGTTTGTAGCACAGAGTACTGCTGCTTTAAGAGCTGGCTGTGCAGCACAGAGCATAGACAGTGTGCACCAGTCTAGAATGAGATGGGCTACAAATAAATTATTAAGCTTTTCTAGGAGGCGGACGGGACATTTTCACCTAGTCTGCAATGCATGTCATCACATACAGCAAAAGAATAAACAGGCTTGGGCCAGCTTGATGAAAATTGATAGTGACTTACGCATCCCTATTCAAACTCAGTCATACCCAGACTAAAACAGCCTCACACAGCAATTTCCAGATTAATTCTACATAACACTTTCCAGGCCTTCCTAATCATTATTATGTACTGATTGGAAGAAGGTTTTAATGTGCTGATTCAGAGTTCCCTGTTTGCTGAATAACTAGAGGGGAAACATTTTCAAGCTTTTCTTGTCATATTCATTCCATTCTGTAGCCCCTGAAAGGCAGAGATACTCTTGGAGGAGATCCCTGTTGCAGAAAGTCATCCTGCAAATTTTAGCTGGCTGTTTCGGTCTGATTAGAGGTATCTTTGCATGACAATATGATTTAGTCTCCAGACAAAAATTTCAAACTCCCATAAATCCATTAGGCCTTTTTGAAAAGGAAAAAAAAAAAAAAAAAATGCCTACAAAAAAGTCTCAGCTTACATTAGGAAAGTTTAATGTAGGCAGTCTTCACCATTCTCCAATGGAGAACTGACACAGTCTTTTTTCTTTTTTTTTTTCTTTTTATTCCAATGAAAACAGTGGGTGGAACTTCAAAGCACTGAGATGTATTTCAAAACAGCTTTTCAGATTTACATTACACAATCAAGAGCGATTCAGACTCCTATATTCTAGGTGATATGGATTATGAATCTCTTCTAGCATTCTAACCTTGTTGCCTTTGTTCTGGTAAAAAAATTCTTGCCAATCTCTGTTGTGCCAGTACATGGAACAGTATGTTTGGAGCACAAAATATTTTGGAGCAAAAGATAATTAGTTTTAAGTTTAAAACACCAACCTTGCCTGCCACCTTAGCACTATAGTTAGGACAACCCCATAACCACCACTCTGCTTCTTTTCACAGACAAGAAAGAGGATGGAATTCACCCTTCTGAAACAGCAACGCTGGAAGGCATCTCAAGAGGTCACCTCATTCATACCCTTAATGAACTAGGATCAGTTATTCCTAAATCACCACACCTAAACCTGAACTGTCCTGAAAAATCTTCATTATTTGAAATTTGACTTGCATCTCATTATCTTTCTCTAATCCATTTTTATCTCTTATAGCTGGACTTTTCTCATTAATGTATAATTCAGATCTTATTTGTGTGAAGCAAGCTGATTTCCTCTGGACCTTCTTTGGGACTCAAGATAACTGATCAGCTTCTGTTTATAATAAACTTCTACAGACTGGGAGGTCATTCTGTTCTCCCTTTTTTCCTCCTGTTTTACTAAAGTAAATAAGGGTAGTTCATTCAGCCATTCTTCCTTGGCTATACTTACTAAAAACTTTCCATTTCTGCTGTTTTCCTCTGGATTATCTCCAGTTGGTATACATCTGTCTTTAAATGCAGTGCCCCAGATTGGATACAGTACTTCCACTGAGGTTTCTTCAGTGGCAAGTAGAGCAGAATAATTTCTTTCCTCTGTCTTACATCCAACACTGCTCTTAAATACATACCAGCATGAGATTCGTACTTTTGCAGCAGCCTCGTTTTGTTGAGATATATGAGTTTGTGGCATATTACAACCATTCTTTTTCTGCCCTGATTCTACCTGGCACGTTTAAATCCAGATTCCATTTTTCCTTTGTGAATCTGTTTTGCTGATTTCAAACTGAAGATACTCCCCTTTCTTCAAAATCTCACATATTCGTCCAAATGCTGCACCTCTTCTAAAGTAACACAGCTCTATTAGTGACATCATTGATGACAGAACATAGCCAAAAGCAGATATCCTTCCTGGAAGTGTCCTCACATTTTGACTACAAACATTATTATGTTGAACCACAGTTCACTTGAACAACAGTTTTTCAATGGTTTCAAGTACCAAAAGAAAAAGGGAGCTTCTTTGACAAGAATAAATAAATTACAACTTCCGTTTCAGTATGACACAGTTCGGTATCCCTACAAATGCAAGGAAATTCCACCCAGGTAGTTGCATCTCCAGTTGGCCCAGTACAGGTGTTATTTTGAACAAACCTGCAAGTTTGGTGTTCTGATGCTTTATCTTAACAGAGGGGACATATTACCTTTAGCCTGGATAAACTGCATTGCTTTAAAAGCCACAAGTTCCGAAAGTGTTGGTAAAAGTTAGGCATGAATTTGCTGTGTCAGTCTAGAAGATGTGGCTCTGGAAGTGAACTGAGACCAGAAGATGTACAATAGAGATACACTGAATGTAGCCTATTCAAGAGAGAGTAATTGAGCTCTTTCTTAATAAGAACTTTCTGCCCTCTGTTCAGAGTACGATGAGGGTCACTAGCTTTCCGCAAATGAAGGAGTTGGTCACTGGACAGATCCTTGATTAAGAAGGAAGGAGCAGAGCAAGATGTATTGTTACATATATTGCCGCTTTTCTAATATAACAGTATAGCTGTGGGTTGAACACAATGCTTGTGAACGCTGAGAAATGAATACTTGCAATTCAGCTGGCAGTACCAGGACACCAAAATCTTCATCTTCCTTGGTCAGTCATTCCTTGGTTCAGCAAAAGCAGTCCTCCTGGTCCTCACTGCTTCTAGACATTCTTCTAAAGACTTAGGTACAATCTGTAAACCTGGAAATGGAGTAGAATTAGTATTTCTGTGTCAAGTTATAGCATATCTTTTCATTTCCTCTGAAGGGGGCTATGGAAATACTGAGTTTATACAGAGAAATGTAAAAGAGGTAATGCTTACAGTGAAGTGGACTTTCAGCAGTAAATGAAAGCCATTTCCTTGTGTAACTTCATGTTTAGCATTGCTGCTGCGTGCATCTGTAGACATTTCTCTCGATCCTTTTTGCTCATCAGTCGTACTGTGAATGAAACAGATACAGTGACCCTGGCTGGTCAGTCTGTTTTGGCCCTTTTCAATGAGTCTGAGTCAACCTCAGCACCCTGGTGTATTATAAAAGCACTCAAGGAGGCACAGAAAACAGAAACTGCTGTTCATGTTTTCAAATGTTCACTTCTTAATCAATTCCAGGTTTTGAGTGCTCATTTTCAGGGAGCTACTGATGCCCTTAGTTACCATTCAGTCCAATTGGCATTGAAGCTTTTCAGTGCATTACAAAATCAGGATGAAAGTACTTAGTCTGAGTACCTAAAATCAGTGGCCACTTCTGGCTCTGGTTCAAATACGAAGTTGTATTATTATGAACCTTTATGTTTGCAGTTAAAGGAGAGGGGAGCAATTTATTAGCACAAAACAGATACCTCTTTGATGACACTTGTAGGAGCTGAATTAAGTACAGTCCTTCTCTAGAACAGAGGTAAGAGCAGTATCCACACTGTATTAGCCAGAGAATCAGGGCATGTTGTAAGCGTATGCTTTTTCCCTTTCCAGAGAGAGCTCATGCTTAGATTAGGTAGCTACATCAACAGAAAGTGTTTAATAACTACTCTAGGCTGAACAACACTCTCTAATATCAGGTGTCGACAAAAATAACCTAGAGGGAAAATCACCTTCTTACACGCACATTATGTAAGCCAAAGAGTATCTTTCAGTATTGTCTTTCTAAGCACGATGTGCCCATTTGTATAAAGAAAATCTTCACTGATCAAAGAATTTCCCACCAAGAATAAAATTTAACAAAAAGTAGATCAACAGGAGCTCAGAGCTCTCCACTGCAAAGCAGGAGAATTAGGCCAATTTGGTACCTTGGTACCTTGGGGCTGGCATAGCTGGATTTTCCTTCCTCATGAGCTCTGCTCCACTTCACCTAAATGTGTCATGCTGGTGAGTCCTGAAGTAAATTGTTAGATTACTCTAATATACATCAAAGGCTTTTGGAGGTCCTGAGTCTTCACAGTTTAATATGTTCATTTATCAGGTGCAAGTAAAAGAAATGAGAACTAATTAAATGATTTTTTTTTTAAGACTTTTAAAATTACCTACTATTTTCAAAATCAACTCATTGGGCCATCTCTGTGATACTTCAGAAACTGCAATGTTGTGCCAGAAGAGACACCTGGGTTCCAGTAGTTTGCATGCTTTGAAATAGCAATTGGCTGGCATTTTAGTGCTCACTTAGAATGTGTTATCATCAAAACTTAACTAAATATTCCTCAGACCAGAGCAAGCATTTCACTGAGGTCAACAGATATCATTCCAGAGAGCTTTGGAAGTAATACTTCTTTACTTCCAAGTGGCCAGTAATCCTCATCACTGTTTGGATAAAGATATTTTTTGGTTTTCTCTTTCAATACAATTTCATTTACCTGCTTGGAGTATATACTGGAGATCTTAACCACATTTTCTCATAGTTTTTTCAGAGATCTGATAGGGCAAAGAGGAAATAAATCTTTTAAAGACCCACTTTGAAATGTAATTTCATTCTTTATATTTTTTGGAGCAGTTCTGTTATTCTTTTGAATGCAAGGTTTGAAATTGTTTAGTTGTGGTACCTGATTGCAAACTGATACACCTGGGTGTTGACTAACAGCCACAATCTATTTATGGTTCTGATGTCAGAATTCAGTTTTATTTTCCTTATGAAGTACTACTGCCCACGATTATGAAGAAAACTAGAAGAAAGCTATGAAGAAAATGCTATAGTGCCTTTATATATATATGTATACATATATATATGTACACATACTCATCCCACCTGGCTCAGGCTTACACCAGTCAGTGTCAAAACACAAGACCATTTTCCCTTTAGCTCAGCATTCAGCAGCCCACTTTAATGGCTTCAAAAACTTGTGTGCCTTTCCTTCCTGCACCCTTAATTCCCAGAACAAGCAGAAGGCATTCATAACACTAATGAATTAAATTTCCAATGCATAAACTCCAGTCTCACCCAAAAGTGATGAAAATTTCCACTGGGCCCAAAACACACAGGATTCCAAAAGAAGTACAGCATGTTAGGATACTCAGCATGTTTCTCTTGTTGTATAAGTGCCCCAAAAACCTTATAGATTTATGCCCAGACCTATTGAAATAAACACAGGGTTCATTTCCTCAGCTGACCAAACATAAATATTCATCAATATCTCAGGCACTTTTAGACAATTATGGTTCTGAACAACTTTAAATTTCTGGTTAGTGAATTAACGGACACTTTAAAGACAGGTAGGCAGCTGGAAATTACTTATGTGTAATTTCTACTGAACTCATCAGCAAACAAAATATGTTCCTACTCAGCTGTCAACATACTGTCTGAAAAAAGCACTAAACTCTGATTCTGATTCAATTCCTCAGTGGGTGTATCTGCAGGTAGAATTCCCTATGCTCTCCCTTAGCCTGACAGATATGGCAATGCATTCTTTTTTTACTTTTAGAACTCTCATGGTTTAAAAAGTTCTTTAGTTATACTGAAGCAGTAAGTTTTTGTCTGGAAAATGCTCTCTGTTATTACTTTGTTCAGTAATCTTTGATCTGTGGAAGAATTCACTGGTATTACTCTGTCTAATGACCTCAAGGCTTGGCCCAAATAGCACGCTAGCTGCCAAGTTTGTGCCCTTCTTTTCCTGCAGTCATGACATAGGAACACGTTGTGAAGAGGTCCACACTGTCCCAGAGCTTTATACACCTGGAAACAGAATGGAAAATATTTGTGGAAAATACTAAATCCCCAAAGTTAGTATTGTATAAATGCTCAAATATAATAACTTGGTCCCCAACTAGCACATCTGTGAGTGTGTGGAAAGTAAACTCCAGAAAGTACTTGGACATATCTGCTACAAGTGTATATAGGGCAATGGTGATTTGAGTGACATGCCAAATGATCTATAGGATGGAGAAGCAGACCGAATGCAAAAGTGTCTGTACCATCAGAAATTGATTTGATGCCTATGGCAATTACTTTTGGCAATAAGCTTCTTGCGAGTTATCTTCTGATTGATCTTTTGGCCATCTGTGACTGTCTCCCTATCTATGCTTATTTTAGGAGGGATTTATGGTGTGCTTCTGGCTATTGTAAATCATTCAAATTTTTACCCCATGTAGAATTTCTGCTTATAGTGTTTGGGTCAGCTTTGATTATTCCTTTTCCTTCCCAGGCATTAAGAGCTGTTGCTGAGCAATAACATTAGTCACAAAAGAGCTCCTCCAAACCAATCTTGATTTCTCAGACATTTCTCAGAATGTAATTTCCCCAAAATAAATCCCAACCCTTTAGCTTCTATATATTCTTTGATCTCCAAGTTTCTTTGAATTCTGTTGAGTTACTATTGCTAAACACACTGCTGCAGCAAGTTTTTGCATGCTAATATGCCAGTCACTGATGCTATTTACATGAGATCTCATTAAAGATCTTAAATACACATCTTTTAATGTTGCAGCATTTACAGATTCTTGGGCGGCAGAGAGTGTGGCATTACATCACTTACCATCATTCCTTGCTTTGCTCTGTGACAACATACAATGGCAGCTTCAAAATTATTGTTTGTTTGTTTGTATGTTTTGCTAAATATGATGGTAATATAAGCTTCAGTTTTCTAGGAGATGTCTGGAGGATCCAAAGAAATGGACTGAGCATTTTTTTACTGCATTTGGTCATGGAAATGTATGCACTCAATCTTGAAATAGATGGAAGAAACATCTCTGTGAAAGAAGCCTGGAATTAACTGTCTGAAAATCAAATATAACAATAATAATAATGATAGTAAGCAACTCAACTAGTCCAGCAGTTTTAATAATAATAAAGAAAAAGAAAAAAAAAAAAACAAAAAACACCACCAC
>PPHD01009127.1:0-20988 GCA_002909625.1 Bambusicola thoracicus
CCCTGGGGAATACCACTCGTGACTGGTTGCCAGCTGGATTTAACTCCATTCACCACCACACACTGGGCTTGGCCCTCCAGCCAGCTCCTTACCCAGCCAGGAGTATACCTGTCCAAGCCATGGGCTGCCAGCTTCTGCATGGGAACAGCATTTCTAAATGGCCAGTTATACATTTACCAGCCTATTCTATTGCACGAATACCTGCTTTATGTCTTTAATTAAGGAAATTTTACACATTTCCTCTTTACAGGTGTAATTGCATATTCTTGATCATGTAAACATCCTGCTATGAAACCCTATGAGCATGTACTTTACCAGAATTCTCTACTTTTATCCAGACACACGTCTGGAAGTATAAAATAAAATCAGGTATTCTGCCTTTTCTCTTCTAGAATTAAATGTGCAATGAAAGAACGGAAATGAGTCATAAAGGACTAGATCTATATTCTATAGGAGCAGCTCCCAAACCTTCTTGCTTTATGTTCTGTGTTCTTAAAAATAGCCTCTCATTTCATTCCACTTTTGTCTTTAGCAGACTTGTTTCCATGCTCCCTTCTAAAATAAATACCTGAGAAAGCTTACACTGTTTAATTTATAACATCCTTTTTAAACACTGTAGGTACAGAGGCCATATCAAAGAGTAACATAAGGAAGTAAGCGCTGTTATTAATGTTTTCTATTTCATTTAAATTATAAGAAGCAATCAAATTCTATGGACGGCTTGCTCTCTTCCATTATGCTGCTGAGCTGCAGCAATGGTTTGCTTTGCTAAGTTATTCAATTTGTTGGAGCTTCCAGCCCATTCTTTGGTATGATATTATTGAGAAGACATCAAAGTTCTCACACTCAACAAAATTAAAATGAAGAGAAAAACAGTGATTTGAAGTAGCACCTAGTGAAATCAAAGTATGATTCTAGCAGGAGGCATGCACTTACTCCACAGCTGCTTTTTGTCAGTTGAGATATCAGTAAGCTCCAGTTAAATGTCTGATTTAGTTACTTTCAGTGGTGAATAGGATAGACAAAGCTGGTCTTGAGGAGAAATGTGTAGTGTAAGAGCTCTGTTAGAAACCAGACTACACTCATTCCTTCACCACAAAAAGTTTCTAAGCTATGTTTTGTTGAATTAGAACTTGAGTTTGTCATCACATGACTATTCAACCACTTTTCCCCCTCATTTTAGCGAAGTCAGGTGCCAAAAAATTTTTCTCATATCCAGTCCCAATTTTTCGCTGTCAGAACGGGATTAATTAAACTATGTGCCCAAATTCAGGCAGTGCTGTTAGTTATTGGTACACATGTGTATACACATCAACATCAATAGGTATGCTTGGTTGAACTTTCAGTATATATTAAGAGAGCAATTTAGTATTTGTATGTTTTTTCCTCTCTTTCCTATATGTTTTATAAACTACTGTCTTTAACGCTGTCCTTGTCAGAAATATTAAAAGATGTAGCATTCAGTTCTGTTTTCTGACAAACTCAGTTCATTGAGATGTGCAAACAAGTTAATAGGCTCATCTTCATGGCCACAAGTCATCCATAGAGCAGTCTGCACATTCCAACCTGAAATTGCCATGGGAAGTTTTACCTTGGAAAAAGATAAAGTGCACCTGTCAGAGACAAGTCAATATTTTCCACTTGAGAGCTATCTTACTCATGCTTGGAGAAGATCGTGATCATTTCCCATTTCACTGAACAAAACTGAAAACAAAATATTTGCGTCACTTGTAGCTTAGTTACATTTTCCAACTTTTCACCAACTTTTCACCTTGATCGGGGATGACTTTCAGATTGATGGGTAATTTGGGGCAACCTGCTTCTTACGGATGCTGTAGCATGGGCATGAACTTAGCACTGGCACTGCTGCTTGAGTTTTTGCCTATTTGTTTTTTCTTCTGTCATTGTACATCTTCGTGTGCTTTCAAACTCAGCAAATCTCCAATTGAAACATTACATATGTAACATGCAGAAAATTAGCTATATCAATACACAAACATCAGATGTAGTTAGTCTTTTGTATGTCCCATGCATCTTCATTTAAGCAGCTACGTTTTGATATCTACTTGACAACTAATTTAAAGAGTAACAGATGCATGTCAAGAGCTGACAACATGGGGTCCTTTTGTGCAGCTCTTCAAGTGCTTGAGATTTGGAGATTTCAGCAACACTAATCTTGCATTATAGGTTGTTTCAGACAGCTTTTTACTCATGCAATCAAGAACACTTTTTTTTCCTGCTTTTTCATTTCCATTTTGTTCTCTGAATGATATTTCTTTCAACTTGTTTTTATTTTTTAAGACCTTTACTTTGTATTAAGGTGATCCTGGCAGGACATGCTTCTTTAGATAATAGTTCATGACAAATGATGCCCCAAGGCACTGATTTGCTTTCATCCCTATTGAAAGTAAATCCAGATGATGGACAGTTGGGAACACGTTTTCTTACAATCTTTTGCTGTCTCTTACCAATAGCAAGAAGCTACAGACATCACCAAATCTCTTCAGCTTTCTCATGAAGGCTGTAATTCATGCAGTCATCATTTTCATCAATGGTCTTTTGTGTTTTCTCTGTATTTTTCCATTGAAGGTGTTGCTAGAAGCTGAAAAATACAATTGCATATATAAACATGAAATAACTCTCATTCAGACCCCATATAAGCCAACATAGTCATTTGAATAAAAAGCTTGAAGATGAAAAATATGTTCTAAATGAATGCGAATTTCTTTGCTTGAGCAGAGGCTTCAGAACAAATTCAGAGCTGACCTCGGGGAGCTAAGTTCCTTCCTCACCTTTTCTTTCAGTGTGAATGATCAACGTTTTATTGCATAACTGCCTTGGAGAAGACACAAAACATTCAAAAGTTCGCTGTAATTTTTTTTTTTAATTCTATGACTTCTGAAATACAGGTCTAAAATAATAAATAGTAACTCTAATCTTAGAATCAAATTTGGATGCAAATCCTATTAAAATATGTATATTGTTTAAGTACTGTAAGATCTGCATTGCTCTTATATTTTTATACATTACTGCAAATTAATTATTTATCCTCTGAAATATTTGTGCTGGGAGAAAAACTTGCAGGGTAGAGATAGGAATAAGTAAGGCAGTTCTTAGTAATAGTTGCTAACACTATAAAAACTTACTAGATTGCATAAGTTTACATTTGTGTAGTGAAGTAATTTGCCACTCCAAGTGGAGGACTATGTCTTGAAATAGATGATAATGTCATTAAAATGCCTTATTTGGGCACACAGTGCAGGGAACTGATTTCACTGGGAATCTGGGAGGTATTCAGGCACTGAAGGCCACAGATTCTTCTGGTCCAAACTTCTCTGTCTGGCTGTCCCTGAGTTCTTCCTGAGACCATCCCTTGGACATTCCCTGCTATGATAGCTGTGGATAGGCAGTGCTTGCAAATAACACAAGATTTCCCAAATAAAATGTTTGCTTAAGACATGACAGAACTACTCATTGCATTACCTTCTCCAGTCTTGGGTCTGCATGGTGGCGTATTAAATGTTTATAACCAATTTTAAAGACAGATTGGCATTATGTGATATTTTTGTTAAATGCATTTATTTCTTAAAACATGCAAAAGTTATTCTTTCAGACCTAATGCCCTATTCCAAAAGCACTGCTACTGGGACCTGTATCAAAGTAAGAATTAGCACTGCACTGCCATGTCCTACAGGCTCCTCCTAGGAAAAAATTGGGCTTTCTCTGTTACCTGGACATTTATTTCCGTTTTTTTAGCTTTTCCTCACCCTGTTTGTAGATAAGATCTGTAAACACTGTAGATGGGACATATATCCCTGCATAAAGTCTCCTTGTCTGGATGTTCTCCCTGCAGGATTGCGCTGCAGCAGAAGAAACCTGAGGGAAAGATGATGTTGAGGAACTGTTCAAATAGTATTGCATACCAAGCCAAGATGCTAGAACACTCATACCTAGGTCCCTATACTGCCTATGGAAAGGGAGACAGACAACCTAGTGTACAGTGCCACAGCAGAGGCAGTTGTGTGGCACATTTTCCTTGAACCATGCCATGTGTGAGCACATTGCTGACACCAGTGAGTGGTGGCGGATCTGTTGCGAGTCTAAACAATAAAAGGATTCAAGCACCACCTTCTGCTTCTACTGAAAGCTCATTCTGACAGATGCTAGGCAGAAAGTCTTCTCTATTTTTCCCCAAAGGGTGAATCAATAGGCTGCTGAGCCATAATTACTTACCTACTGTTCTTAAATTGTCAGCAAATCATGCAATTGTTTATTTCCGTCAGAGGAGAAGAAAAAAAAAGGTGTAGAAACCATGTTGACTCGTGCTAGTAACTCATATTATAATGCTCAGTTATGATTCCTGATTGCAGAAATTTTCATAGCAAAACAGTTTTTTCAGAGCTCCTAAGTCTTGATACTCAGTTCTTTGTATAAAAACATTGAATATTCCTGCTCGCTAAGGTTATTTCCATTTCTCTGCTCAATTTATATAAATATTTTATATCTACTATTGCAAATGTATTCTTGGTTTTCTTTCATGATTCCAGTGATGTATTTGACAGGTAGAAGCACTTGCAGTATGAAAAAATTACAGTTTTAATCCTGCTCTCCTAATGTACAGATTTTCCTGAGAATTTTTTTCAGTGCTATGTACAAGTCAGTGGGGCAATTAGAGTCAGTTAGATTCTACCCTTACAGAGCCTGGCACCATGTCTTCTTTAATTGTGGGGTGGTCAGAAAATCTTGTAGATACATGGTAAAAACGAACATGTTCTGTCCCCATACATGGTCAAGTCCTTTTCTTTAGCTCTGTTTTTCAGCCAGGCGACATTCTGCAGCTTTCAATTGCTTTGAGTAGCTTCTACTGTGAGCAAAGGAACTTTGCAAGCAGTCTAGTAGTTAACAATACAAAACAAAACAGACATTCATTGGTTAATATGCACAATGAGAAGCTAATAGGTGAGTGTTAATGTGCTCACTGTTCCCATCTCAACAATTTAACCTCAGTCTGAAGTTTTACCTTTCTGACCTCTCCTTTCTCGAAGTTTCCACCTGCCCCAGAATGTCCTGGACAAACAGGCAGCCTTCTTCTCTGCTGCATTGCCCTATCTTCTTCTGTATCAAGGCAGTCCCTGCAGTATTCACAATAAATTCTGAACAAATGAATCAAACAGTTCTGCAGTGTGCCAGAGGTAATAAAATTTTTTTGACTGAGATGTCTGCAAACGGATCTTCAAGTCAGATGCTCCTTGGTGTCGTACTGCCAGGCACCCTGGCAGCCTTCCAGTAGAAGATTGTATTACAGTTACATACAAAAAGAACTGCATTGTCAGGGCTTTTTTTGTGTTTGTTGAGATCTTTGAGCAAATCAGCAGGGAGCAGAGGCCCTGTTGGCAATTCTGATTCACAGGCTGTATGGGCATAGGAAGAAGAATGTTGAAATCTCCACTGGCAAACCAGGATGTAATAAGTTAAAAGAAGATATTTCAGTGGCCCTGCATGGAAAAGAATACATTTGACTTGCTAGTGCCAAGAACAGGTGCGCTTGAAAACAAGGTTTTCCTTCCAAGCAGAAAATCCTTGGCAGGGACATTCTGGCAAAGAAAACCTCAACCCTTCATTGACAGCTTTGGATGCTAAAATACTGTATTTTATTAACAGTAGTGAGGTATGTCCAAAGATGTTGGAGCCAAGGGGAGGTTTGTTAACAGCAGGTTGCAGGCTGACCAGGAGCATCCTGCTGGGAATGTGCCAAAGGTGCCACACACGGGTGGCTTTGAAAGGGCTTAATTGAGTAGTACTGGGGCCACCAGAGCTCAACAAAGGGACTTCAGAGCTAGTGTCTTTAGGGCTGGCAGAGTAGATCAAGGGACAAGAGTTAGTATGTTCATCTTGCCTCTGAGGTAGATTAAGAGGGTTTTTTAAGTGAGATTTCTAAGAGCTGATAGCAAGGAAAGAAAGCTTTTGTAGCTTTCTACTTAGCATATTCAGCAGGAACCTGTAAGAATAGACAAGTGTGCTGCATTTAGTCAGGGAAATAGTGATGATTTGGTTAATTACTGAGCATGGTTTAGTGGACATGGTGGTGATGGGCTGATGGTTGGACTTGAACTCAGTGGTCTTTTCCAATCTGTATGATTCTTCAGTTCTAAGCCAGATCAGTTCAATCTAACCTCTTCTGTCTGTCTGTAGTGGGGAAACAACTTGGAACTACCTTTGCTTTCTAACAGTGTAGCTTCTGTGACACTGCTTGATGGGCTTTATTCATGTGTGTTGAAATTCCTGGGGAAAAGTTTAAGCATTGAAAAAATGTGCTTTCCCTCCCTCCAGGTTTTTCTGATTATTTGATTTTATCTTTATTTTCCAAAGTCTTTACATCTAGAGCTGGCTGAGTACCTTCAGACAAGGGAAAAAAAGTTTCTTACAAAAATGCCCTTTTGTTGAGCCCCAGGTGTTCCATTCATCACATCCCTGGTCCATGTGCTTGCCAGATGAGGAGCTCCTGAGCTGTCCTAGGAGACTTGGGTGCCCAGAGCTGCCAGGGCTCCAGCCTGCTGCTGCCTAAGCCCCAGGGCCAGCCTGCCTGTTGCTTCTCAGTGAAATTGTCATCCTTGCTCTGTTCATGAAAGCTGACAGCAACATCAATATCACTAAGTGGCTGCGGGGCCTGGGGAATTCAGCACGTTAGTTTTTGGTCTGATTTGGACTGTGACTTAAAAGAGCGAAACAAAACCAGCCATGAATGGGAAGCCTGTTTTCCAGCCAGCTCTTGTGTAGCCCTCACCTGGTGTTCATTTTGAAAAGACAACTGCAGCTGCTTGTGCTGAAGGCACAGGATGGAGGCAGTTTGCACCACTTCTGTTGGATTTTCTGTAAACCCAATCTAACTTTCTTCACAGTTAATGCATATAAGAAATGCGAATAGTCATTAATGTTTGCATCTGGTACCACCGGAGAAAAAAAATAAACATAGCAAAATGATGGCTAGAAGATTCAAACCAACCATGTCAGAGATTGATGTGAATACAAAAACAGTGTATTTTCTCTACTTCAGGTGAACTACAGACTTCAGGCTTTTCACATGTGCAGGTTAAGCTGCCTGAATCTTGCCATCCCTCTCAGTGACCAGTGCATGCACCAGCATGGCGATAGTGTTAGTGAGCTTTCACCATTGATATGTTGCAAGTCAGAAACATTGCCTTTTCCATGAAGAGTGAGATGAGATTCCTTCCCCTAGGACACAGGAAAAAATATATCCCTTTTTCAGTGCTGGATATTCCTCTTGTCCCAAGCAAGCATGAATTTTTCTCTTGCATTAATATTCTTAATTTGCCCATAACTGCTTTCAGGCATCACATCTGAGGCCAGTCTTCATTAATATGTTAATTGTGCAATCCCTCCCAGTGGGTTTTCCAAAGCTAAAAGTAAACAGAAAGGTTTGTTTCCCCTGCCCTTCCCCCAAGCCCTCTAAACAGAAAAAAAAACATTACTGAGATATTTGACTAGACTTGAATCTCTGCTATGATGGACCGCATTTATTTCACCTTTCTGGCTCTGCCCAGAAAAGCTGATCAGAATCCCTCTGAGCAGATCAGAGAGGCTCATAAGGTCAGAACAAAACTGCATTTTTTTAGGTGCAGTTTAGAACCACTGTACACATTTCATCCATCCTATTCTGCATGGATATGCTAAATTGATTTAAAAAAAAAAAGAGGAAGGCTGACATTATCAAAGTACTACAGGGAATTGCCCACACACTTGCTGTTAATTAATGTGAGATGTGCAGAGGATTTGCCCACACTGCTTTGAAAAATCTCAGCTAAAACATGCTAATGGTGAGTGTTTCAAGGGAACAAAAAAATAAGGTGCCCTGTAAAACAAGTTCCCTGGCTGTTTATTGCCTTTCTCAACCTTTAGAGTTGGATTTATAAGAAGGGTCATGTACAGAAGGAATAAAGAGTTCATTATAGATTTGCCCTGAAAAACAGCCCTCACAGTTTTCCAAATAGGAAGGATGGAGGATGATGTGAATAATTTTTTTTAATTATTTATTTATTGGAATGTGGATTCTTCCTGCAACTTATCTCCGTTAGGACTGTTGATAAACCTAATCTAGTACAAGGAAAAGCCAGCAGCAACAAGGTACATGAATAACTGTGCCTGTTCTCTTATTTCTCTCCTCCTTTTACCCTGTCGTAGAGGAGGCAGCTTGGGAAATTGCAGGTTGGTTGGCTGAATAGAGCATTTGTCATCAACTGTGAATGATGTGCTGTAGAATTCCTGGGAGAAGGTTGTCCTATGTTTACTGATGTCTTTCTTATCTTGCTTATGAAGCTTCACTGTTCTGATCCGCACTGTCCTCCTCGCCTGTCAGTGCTCCTGGCTTTGGCTCAGGGCTCAGGATTTCCCTAATGTGCTCTGTTATTCACTTAGTAGGTACAGAGAGCAGAAACTAAATCAGGCCAAGAGGGATGCTGGCTGTTATAGGACCCATTCCAGCAAAGCCTGAGGTGTACATTAGAGCAGAAAAAAAATGTGTGCAGATATTTTCAACAGAAAGAGAAGACATTCTTGCTTATATGACTTGTCCTTAAGAGTTACATGGCTGTGGGATGGTCACAACAGGATCATAAGAAAGCCACTCTGGCAGCCAGAAAACAAAACAAATGCCTACCATTTGTTCATCCCATAAGCTCTTGCAAATTCACTGAGTCCATCATATTCCTTATTACAAGTCAGGAGTCATTCAGAAACTAACATTTTGACTCAGATACCTCATATTTTCTTCTCTGAAACCTGCTGACTTGTATCCAAGAGGCTGGATTGACAGAGGATCCAGTATTCAGTCCATTTCCCTGTATTTCAGGCACTGTCAATGAGATGCAGTGCCTTTGTTTTTCATCCAAATATCTCTCCTACTTCTGTTTACCTAGATCTTTTGTGTATCTGTATTCTCTCTTCTCCAGTCCATGTGCCCATTTGCAGACTATTGATAAAAATTGATTTTGTCCTGTGAGTAAATTGCACTCGGATGAAAGGAATTGCTCCCACAGGATGTGTGAAGGATTTCTGCAGAAAACACCAGAGGACCATCAAGAAAGAGATTTTTCATAACTCTGAAGACCTTCATGTAGGTTTGCTGAAAATGAGCCAGATGAGACACCACTGTAGTGTCCATTAATAGGTTCTCAGGGACTTGACATCTGTGTGGTACTCCTTCTCTGAGCTGGAATGGCACTTAGAGAGAAGGTATGCTCAGTCTGCAACTAAACCATTGTTTATAAGTAGTATGTAATCGTCAGTCTGCTTCCCATCACTAGCCAGCCTCCATAAATTACCTACAGGGACTCCCAGTGATTCTTTCATCAAAGCTTTATGGAACAGATGTATTTCAGTTTCAATCCACTCGTTGCGTAGAGTGATAAATCTGCTTTTAGTACTGGAGTAATGAGCCTAGCTCTTTGTATTCTTAGAAGTGCATATGATGCCGAATCTGTTTTTAATGATTTTTGTAGTAAACTGAATTTTGCTATAGCTTTTTCTGTTAACAATTTCAAGTGTACTGAGTCAGACACTAGTGCCCTTTATAGTAAATAGGGGTCAGGTTGCATGGCAGATCTCAGGTCTATGGAACTTGTCAGGTAGTCTTTTCCACCTGAATCCATAGAATTCTGAACTTTCCCCATACATAAGGATGTATGCTGTGCAAATGACCCAATTTAACAGCTTGTGTTACTGGAATTAGCAAAAATGTCTATATATGTTTTCCAGAATTGCCCATCTATGTCATAGTTAGGGGTTCATCTGTACAGTAGCTATGAAATAGAAAATCCATCAATATTATTTTCGATCAGAGAACAAGGAGGTCCTGTAGCTAGTGCTAATTGTCCTACTTGGCGCTTAAATCCCATGCTCATGGTGTGCGTGCCCTTTGCCTTGCAGCACACTGGTCAGTGCTCAGAGAAGGGTCTGCTGCATTCTGATACAGACATGGCAATAACAGCTTCAAAGGAATCTTCATTTCTTAATTTCTATTCAGTGCGTTAATCTTTTCAATTATAATGAAAACAGTTTAAAACAATTTGGAATGCATAGAAAAAGTATTTTAAATTGCTGATATTTATAGCAGCTTCATTTTTTAAAGAAGTCCCTGTTCTTAACAACCAATAACAGCAATTCAGCAGCAATACAGTTCCTGCCAGTAATGTTCTCATAGGAAAAAGGATTTCAGTAAGCTTTATCACTCAGCATAGCCAACAGAAATATTTGATACTAAGAGCAGTGGAACCAGAAAACCACTTCAGATGTCCTTCAAACAGCTAGATGAGGAATTCAAGGGGATATGCAATAGGAAACTCAGAAAATGGAGCTTGACTTTGATACTTACTTGGTGTGATAGTGTAATTTAGTCTCCATATAGATCTTACTGTATAAGAAAAAGAAGGAAAAAGGAAGCAGTAATGTGTCACCTTATCTAAATAAGATACCTGTCATTCCTGAAATTCTGTTTAAACTATGATGGATGTTCTTATTCAACGAGAGAGATTTTTCCCCCAGTGAAAACAGATCTTTTCAGACAGAGAAGGACTATGATGAGACCAAATTTCCTGCCTGTGTATGAGACTGAACAATGCACAAAGGACTGCAGTACGAGATGCCCTGGGATTCCTTTGTGCCCACTTCCATAGTCTACAGCAGTGGAGAAAGACAGTGATTTGAACAGAAATATATATGAAAATCAAGTGTACTAATTGGCACACCAGACAAATCTGTATTCTTTGAAGTGGTAATGTATTCACACAATTTGGTGTGTTTATTTCCTGAGAAAATAATTTTTCCTTTCACTTAATTTTGATCAACTGGCCTGTCATTCCAGAACTTAATCTTTCTGCAGCTTATCCATGGCTCTGATGTAAATGTTTTGCTAATTTAACTAAAGACATTAGCTGAAAATAGATCTGCGGCATTGACTCTTTTTTCCCCCAAAAGCAAATGCTTTTTTTTTTTTTTTCCCCTGCGGCTTCCTTTTGAACGCTGTTTTTAAATTATCTGGCCATTGCATTGACTTATTCTTCGACTATCTAGAGGGCAGTTCACCAAAACGTGTGGTAGAACTCTTCAGTATTAAAACCATTTGCTACGCCATACTATACATGCAATACAGTAAATCCAGTGATGTCTACCCTGGGCTAATGAAAGTAAGTAGAGCAACAAAAATAAACAATCACTTGTGTTATCATAGCATCAATTAAAACATACTCCAGCTTAGTAAACAATGTAAATTAGGCCACTTGATGCAAATAGGGTTATCTGAGCAGGCATGATGTGTGTGCGTGGGTATTCGGTTAAGGTGGGGAAAGAAAGACTGCCTGTATCACAAATTGTTGTTTTCTCTGTTATTTGCAACTTCAGCTGGGAAGACAGAGACTAACATGGGCAGTGAAAGATGCAAAGTCAATTTGAATCTGCAACTCATTTGAACCTACAGTCACTGAAACCTACAGAGATCCTACAGCTTCCATGCACACCGCTAGTGATCAACCTTGAAAATAATTATTGAATGTAGTAACCTTGAACATATAATAATATAGCAATAGTTGTAGTGTTCCCTTATTTGATACTTTTTAAAAGGTAACCTTTAGAGTGGTGTTTTTTAAGACTTAGAATGTGGAAGACGACTGTATAATCAGGCATAAAACAATACATGATGATCTTTGTGTATTCTTTTGGCCAAAGTAGTTAGGTTCTGTACCTACATTTGAGTTGATGTTATTACAGGTAATAAGGACAAGCAAGGGTTTAGGTAGTTCTTTCTTACAGCCCACCCATTGAAAACACAATCTTCGTAAAAAGAATGAATGAGTTATATTTGTAACAAGCTCTTTGAAGGACCTTCCTACTACTTTACTGTGCCTCAGATACACTCTTGGCATCAGGAGCCAATTGTGCTCTAGGAACAAAGTAGAATTTGCTGTGCTTCCTTAAAAGTCCTTAACCCTGTTCAAACTGCTGCAGCAGAAAGTTCATTTACACCTCTTCAATGTGCTGTTTCATTGTTTACACAGTATTTTCATCAAAGAGCATGCTGTTCATTAAGCATGGAAGAACCTGACAGACGGGACCTGGATCACTTGCCATCACATTTAGCCCAAGTCTATCTGACATCTCAGCAGGGGAAATAGAGAGCTGTGATTCTGTACAGTCTCTAGTATACAACACTGAAAAGAATGTTCCTGCATAATGCAGTTCCTGCCATCAGATATTGTATATTTTACATTGTAGATTTGGGCTTCCTGAAGTCTGTTTTTATAGTCATTTTCTTAGCTCACTGACATTTTAAGTGTTCTGTGTTTGGTGCCAGTAGATTATGACATTTTGATGTTCAGTTAGAAATCCAAAATACCAGTTAGGGAATTACAAATTGCAGGAATCTTGCCATTTAACTATTAATTATATTCCTTATTGTCTCAGCTAGTGAGTGATTGTACATAAATGTCTCTTAAATATAATATACAAAATCTTATTAGGATATTCATGAGATGTCAGTCCCCACTCAATGGGACTGAGGGACTTCTAGAGCTTGCTGAGTGTGACAGTATTTTCATATAAAGAACAGCGTTCCAGAGAAATAGGAGTACATGCATGTGAATAGAATCTGGTCTTGTACTGACTTGAGTGCTGGCATACATTGCAATTCCTTCCTGATCCAGCACAGAACATGTCATCCTGGATTGCTAAAAGTGGACCAAGTTTTATTCATATCTTCTTTTGTGAAAAGATCTATGATAAAGGAAGTATTTTGGTTTGGGTGGGTAGGGATATTTCAACAAAACTGTTCCAAACATGTCATAGAATGTTAACCTGTGAATACTCCTTGTAGTCCTTGCGTAGCTACAGTAGTTCAGTGGTCTCGCAGAAATATAGCTCTACAATCTCAAATAGGCAAAGGTAATGTTGTCTTTTAGTCCTGTTATCTACACTGAAACTGATCTAACAGTATTCTGCACTGAAGCTACCTTGATGTTGTGTTGAACAACACTAAAAGCACAAAGATGAAAGTAAAATTCCCAGTAATGCTGGATGCAAAGGTAAAATCCCCTGGGGAACAACTGCATGCTACCATGCTCTCAGAAGGAGAATTCTTATATTGTAAATGTAAAGTAGTGGTATAATAAAGAAAGCTTAGGAAATTACTAGGAAATTCAAGCTGCATTGGATTTCCAATCAAATGTGGTGGTGGTAGTGCCAGGCTCTGTGGATACGGTCACTTTAGCTAAGATAACTTTTTCCAGAGTAGAAATCTTAGAAATGCATACTGTACAAATGCTAGGTCCTCAGCATCAGTTTCATTCTACAGATCCTCTGTTGTTCTACACTACTTCTGTTAGCCTCAGTCTAGCCTGGTCTCTGGTATTGAATACCCAGTAGTGCCTCGAGCACATTTCTTTGCCTTCCTCCCAGAGGAATCCTGCTCATGCATTCTGAGACTATTTGTGGTATGAGTCAGGGCACAGAAAGTGAGACTGACATTAAAACAGCATCCTGATATGAACTAGAACACTTGAATAGCCATAGCTCTGCTTCAAATCCCAGACCAGCCCAGGTGGGAAATTCCACATTAGGCTGGTGTTCCTCAGAGCTCTGAGTCCATAGAATTGTATGAATTCTATAGATGCAGTAGGAGAGCTATACTGAGTAGTGCTCCCTCCTCAGAAAAGTTGGGAAAAAGTGGGAAGTGATTTTCCTGCGCTGGAAGAATAGGTCAGGATGGGGAAGAAAAAATATTTTGTTGCTGTTTATAAATTAGCCTCTTTCTCTGACTCTCCAGAATACACTGGGGAAGAACTGCACTTTACATGTGTTTCTGAGTTCTAATGTGCTATTGGTGCCAAAACTTAAGTTTTGTTCCTCTATATTTAGAGGCTATGTCCTACTGATGGACTCTTTTGAATTGCAGCTCTGTCTGTTATACAAACAGGTCTTGTGTTTATATGTGCAGCTCTGTGTTTTATTAACATCTCTGAGTGTGACATGATAGACACAGAACTATGCTGAAATAGGAGAAAAAAAAATGTTTGACTTTAAGATTTTCTAACCATCTTTTTCCTTTTAAAAAAACGGAAAAACAATAAAAGATAGAAGAAAAAAACAGCCTAAGAGAGACATTTTCAGTCATCCTGAAATGCTCTTTTACCCTCATAATTTACTTCCAGACAGTGCATGCATTTCCAGTGAATACTCTGCTAAAAACTGAAAAGATGTTAAAACCTGAAATGAATACATCATGTTCTAAAGAATCAGAGATAGAGGTCATTCAGATTATTTTCACAAGGACTGTATCTCACAGCGACAATGACAATAATGGCAATCAAATAACAGAAGAGAGACACCTATAAGGCTCCGAAATCAAGCTCTCACAGGGACTGTGTTTTTCCCAGTGCTCAGTTATCATAGATACTAGGAGTATTTTCTGAGTTGTGTTGAGATATAGAAGTAATTATTTTTGTAATAAGCTGTTGGAAGTGGCGTGTCCTGAAGGGCCACATGATCATATACGAGCCAGGTGTTATAACAGACCTGCACTAGGTCTTCAATGGGACATTTTAAAATGATTTTTTTTTCCTGTTTCTAAACCTTAAGAGAGAGGAAGTATTTATAGACTTGGATTTCAAGTTTCTCTCTTGAAAAATAATATTGTTGTTGATTACTAACTTCACCAGAATTTATACATTTCAAAGCTAACATACGAAAACATGGGAGAAATCACTTTAAGAAAGTCTTCTTAATTTTTGTACCATTTAGGAGTCATTTCACTGAATCAAGAAGCTCTAGTGATATGAATTTGCCGTATAATTTGACTGATATTCATTAAAGCACTTGAATTACTCAGAGAAATTACAATTGTTTTAAACATTTCAAAAGGTTACATTAGGAGTCTAATGGAAAAGTAACATTGAATGAATAGAAAAAATTGTTGGAGGAAACCATTCAGAAAGTCTGGATTTCCTTACAAAGGAACTCATGTGTCCTGTAATGTGTTAGAGTACATAAGCAGGCTTTGGATGAGTTCAAGTCAAGCGACTTGGATGCTTTGTTGTTTAAACTCCTAATTGAATGTTATCCTCGTGTTTATAAATATGTATGCATATACATATATAGATAGATAGATAGATATCTATCTATATATACGTATGTATACATACACACACACGCACATAAATATATATAAAGGGGAAGCGTAGGAAGGAGAATAAGCAGGGAGACTTACATTCAGTACAAGCAAGATCTGTTTGAATGCTTGAAGATACGGTCCTAGGAAAGAAGTAGAAGTGAACTGTAAATACTTCTAGACTATTGTAAATCTGTTAAACATAAGGAACCAGCTAGAAAAAGATAAATTTTACTGTACTTTGTATCCAGTATTCAAACCATGCTTACCTACTGAGGAAGATTTGATAGACATTTGAAAATAAACATAAATAGGTGGTTGATTTTTTTGTTGTTGAGCATTGTGACCACAAGAGCTGCCACTTGGCAGTGGATATACCCAGATAAATCACAGGGGGATGCAAACCTTACATCTGGCTCATCCATCCTCATCTCTTGCTAGACAACGTTCAGTGAAGATCCTGGTACAGCAGCTTTCTCTCTCCTTCTAATTGTTACTTGTCATTAGCTATAACAATGCTGAAAACTACCCCCAAAACGTAAATCTGAATAGTGGTTACATATGTTATACTTACAAATTGACCAAGACCATCATCCTGAAGTAACTTACTCAGTTATGGTCCAGAGAGAAGGTACAGAATTAAAGTCAAGGATTCAAATTTAGCTTCTAAAGCATGAACAGTCATCAATCTCCCTGAGTGTCTTGAAGTTTTCTTTAGGAGTAGCTGTATTCCAAGGAAGAAATTACCTCCTTCCACTTGGCCTTCAAAGAGGTCTGGTTTTATTAGCGCTGTCCTGCAAAAATGGATTTTTATTTCTGACTTGGTTGTATACTGGTTCCTGCATTCTTCAAAACATAACACAAGTATGTGGCTACTGGTGAGAGATTGGAGCGTAGAGCTCAGAGTCCTTCATATAACAAGTGGGATAGCATAGACTTAAAGAATAACACAAGATGAGCAAGGAGAACTCTTTCTTTCTTTATGGTAACACCAGTCTATGGCAACTGGTTTGAACTTGACTATGCAAGGAGTATTGCAAGAATCTTAAAAGGCTTGTAATTCTCTCCTCGTGGGAAAAAAAATCGTAATGGTGACAATAAATATATATATCAAAAGCTGTCAAACTTTTAATCCTTGCATTGCTCCTCTCTCTTGATATTTTCAAATGTACTTGCTTTTCAGCCGTCTATTTTGGAAGTTCAGAATCTCAGGGTTTTTTTTTCCTCCCACAAAAGGCAAAAAGAATCTCCTAACTTTTTTACAGCTATCTTTGACAAATAAGCATTTGATAACACAGCTGTTTCACTTTTTTTCCTGCAGTTGCAAAGTTGGTACATTGAAATACCTGTTTTTTAAAAGAAACCTTTTTTGAGATGTTTATAGAATTTTCAAGACCACTGTGTTTGCCACAGTGGTTATACAGTTAAGCAGAACACCTGATTCTTGAGTAGAAAACTAAACTTTTTATTAAACAAGGTTTCATGTCTGATAGCTCAGTTTCTGAGGATGATGCCTTCACTTTGTGGTAGTGTCAAACAGACCTACCAACGATTCTTCAAAATTTTTAAAGTATTTTTAAATAATTGTTAGCCATTCTTTTCCACAGGCTCAGGCACTGTGGAAACCCTTGACTAGAGATAACCTTTAAACTCATTCTCTCTTGCCAATCCTTTACATTCTTAACAGTCAAATTGATATGTTATCTGCCTTAATCTCCACTGGTATGTCACACCTTGCAAATAGAGATCTTTTACATCTGAAATTAAATGTTCAGCAATTTTATTCCCTAGTAAAGTTCTAATAGTAAAACCTGGAATTGGCAATTCAGAACCAAAATTACTTTTTTTTCTTTTTTTTTTTTTTTCTGGTATATAGAAACAAATCAGCAGCATTTTGAAGGCCTAGAAAATGAAGGTTCTTTAAGTGAATTTTAAGGCACAGTTCTGGACGCTTTTCATAATTTTTGCTTCAGATGAATATTTGTTCTGGTTTTAAACAGATATCAGAACACAACACAATCCTTTCTACAAACATATATGAATACATTGGGAATTTTGTTCTTCCTCTTTTACTTATTCCCAGGGATAGCGCACACATCCTATTTGCTCACTATCTGCTGTGTGTTACAGACTGCTCTATTTCTTCAAATATGTATCTGCACAGCATAGAAGGCAGCCAACTGTAAGCCTGGTTCTGGCTGATGCACTGGGTTGGGGAGACCTTCTGGAGGGAGTGCTCAGTTGCTGAGGAAGAGCTCAGCCAGGAGCAGCTTTCTGTTTAAGGGCTGGAAAGAGAGAAAGGAGTGCATCTGCAACATAGCTGATGATTTGGAAACTGTCAAGATCAGGCAACAGAAATATCACAGAAAGCTTCAGAGCTGATGGAGGAAAGTCCTGTTTGCTGTACAGAACAGGCGTGCAATGCCTTTCCTATTAAACCAAGGTTTGTCTCATAAGCTTTCGCAAAATTGATTTGCTGCTTGTAGATACAGTGAGCATCCAAATGCAGGACACTGCTTGGTTATTCATTTGCCACTATCTTTTTTTTTTTTTTTTTTTTTTTTTTGG
Source organism: Bambusicola thoracicus (assembly GCA_002909625.1). Taxonomy (NCBI): domain Eukaryota; kingdom Metazoa; phylum Chordata; class Aves; order Galliformes; family Phasianidae; genus Bambusicola; species Bambusicola thoracicus. The sequence continues at coordinate 17,738 of PPHD01009127.1, forward strand.
CCTGAAATTCAGTTTGGTTTGATTATGCAAATTTCTTCATAATATTTTTACTTTTTTTTTCCTCTGCATAGCCCTGTGTTTCTGTTCTTTGCTAACCCAGTCTAATGTTACATTCTGTTGTTTAGTTTTCAAAATTTACAATCTGGTCCTGTTTCATTCTCAGTTTGCTTTTTCTTTTTTTTCACATTCTAATAGCTTTCTATAAGTTTAAGCTGCCTAGTGATCTTTTTCAGTTATGAGTCTTTGATCCCCTTTACCATCTGGCCTTGGATGAGCAATTCCATAAACAGTTTAAAATGACATGTTTGCCTCAGCATAATTAAATGTATTAGATCTCCTTGTTCTTGATTTTTCATATGGAGCAGATAATTTCCAGAATATGTATTCTTTTTAAGAGTGTGGTGTTCTACAAACTCCTGTAACTGATAACCCAATCAATCTGATAACTAGCTTGGTTCTCACTTATCCTTTTAAACAGACATAGATTGCTCAAAGTAAAATCAGTATCCTTAAATTGCCATATTAAAATAAACTGGTATCTTTTTTCTGTCTTTAATTTCAGACACTCAGTTTGCCTTTATCTAAAAATTCTTGTATTTTCAATGACTTGCTATGTTTCTGGAGACTTTATATTTCTAGGAGTCCTTCCTTTCACCCCTACTTCTATCTTGCTATGTCTCTCTGAGTTCTCATACCAGGTGTAGTTCCTGATCTCAATTAATGAGAAGGGTGAGTTTGAGCACTATAAATTTTGATCCATCTTCACTATACTGATAGATTAATCAATAGAGAAGACAATGGAAGAAGATTCATGTCTCCTCTAGTTTGTTAAGAGTGATACCTAATGCCCAAATTGTTTGATCCAAGACTCACATTGCCTTTCTAAAAATACATTTCTGTCCTGCTCCTCTTAAAGACAGTGGTAAAGCTCCTATTGATGTCACTGTCGTATGAGCTGCAGTAATCCACTTCTGCTCAGCAATTCTGTCTCTTCTCTAACAATGTACCAGTAAACACAACGGATGTGTGCACTTGCGGTCATGTTTTCATTTTAACTCCAAACCAACTTCCTCTCCCAAAACTGTTTGCTGAGAAGGGATATTTGTCTTTGTCGTGATGTACCTCTGGTCTTTATAAAGGCATGGAATGGCATAATCCCAGCCATGCTACAGCCCTTTGTATTGGGTTAGGTTATCTCACTCAAATATTCTCAAATCTTACTGCAAAAATACATTCATACATACAAGTGTTTAGGCAAAAGGAAAATGTTTTACTGATAGAAAATTGTGCCAGGATGCTTTGTTTTTTTCCTATCCATATGCAAGCATAATGTCAAACTCTCATGGGAGGTAACTCTATTCTAAATTTTTGTCTAAACCTCAGTAATTTGCAAAAGGTGGTAGTACCTCTTAAGAGTGCTGCATTACTCAGTCATGCAGTTGGAAGTTAGGCTTCTCAATCTCCGCCTTCCATTTATGTGATCACATACAACAGCAAGCAACAGAATCTCATGCTCTACTGGGTCTTAGGCTATGGCAAACATAGGATAGACATAGAATGGGTGCTGAAATTACATTGTACTGTTACGTGAGAAAGAATGTGTACGTAATGAAACCCAGCAACAATCCTCAAAGGACTATACATACTTGAGAAGTTTATTTTCAAGTGGACCTACAGTCTGCTAAAACAGAGGGAAGAGAAATGAAGCAGGGTAATGATCTGAGCAAAAAGTATCCATTTTCAGCAAGCGAACCATACAGCCGTCTCACTTATTCCCAGCACCATTTATTTTCACCACTTGCCTCTCTTTTGTCGTCTTTTTTCTGGATGATCAGCCGAGCTCTTCGTTATTTCTCTCTGCCTGCCATCTTCTATCTCATTGTCTTAGTGCAGCCTTCACAGCCCTTATTCTTTTGAACATCCTTTTTTCTTTCTTTTTATAACTTTTTCCCCATTTCTCAAGCAAACTCATAGTACCTCTGTACACCTGTATTCCTCTGCTTTCTTCAATCTCTTTCTGCATCTCACTGAACCCTCTGAACCTCACTTTATTCTTTTATCTCTGATCTCTCAGCAATGTGCAACAGCCCAAGATTTTGTTTTTCTCTTTCATTCCCCTGATCAGTTCCCTGGGGAGTTCAGGTTCTCCTCATTTCCACCTCTTTCCCTTCTACTGCTTTTTCCATCAGACTCCTCTTGTGTTGCTGCATGTCCCACGGGACTGTGTCCCTGTGTTGGAAGATTTCAATAGGCTCAATATCATTTCCTTTGACCCATGTCAGATGATAAGCTCTGTGCTGCAGGATTGTTATCTTTTCTTTTCAGACAGCCCCACACTACTGTTGATAGTTACAGATGGAGCTATTTCTCCCAAGTAACCTGTTTTCCTGTCTTCATCTCTTAAAAACTTGGTGTGTGGGAGATGCAGAGAAGAAGATGTTGAGCTCTGCTCCTTATTCCTGCTTGGACAGCACATGTCTAAAAAATCAGACCAGGTCAGCAGCAATAATGGGTTTTGAAGTTAAAAGTTAATTTTTGATATCTGACTGTAATGGCTTAAATCAGCACTGAACATTCTCCAATTGTTTTATATTCCATGGGTCATACCCCTTTATGTACAATAGATCAATGAGATTAACATTTAAATTTTCCAGTTGCATACTTTTTCTAAACCAGAAGTTGCCTTTTTGTATAAAACAATAAACTTTAACTGTCTTGATTTGGTGCTTGTTTCTGGTACATCTGGGAACATCAATACTCACTGAGCAGTCATAAAAGATGTCTTGAAGTTTTGTTGATCTCAGCATCTTTCTAAACTATCAGTGGAAGTTAGTATACCATGGATATAGTTTTCAACAAGATCTGTTCCCAGTTCTTCAGGAAATAAATCATAGAATCACAAGGTTGGAAACGGCCTGCAAGATCATCTAGTCCAACTGCCTTCCCATTCCCATTAGTACCACAAGCTACTAAACCATCTCTCGTAGCTCCTCATCCGGACACCTCTTGAGCACTGCCAGGGACGGTGGCTCCACCACCTCCCTGGGCAGACCATTCTAGTGCCTGACCACACTCCGAGAGAAAAGGTTTCTCCTAATGTCTAACCTAAACCTCCTCTGGTACAACTTGTGGCCATTTCCTCAGGTCCTGTTATTTGCCTGGGAGAAGAGGCCAAACCCTTCCTCATCACAACCTCCCTTCAGGAAGTTGTAAAGTGCAATGAGGTCTCCCCTGAGCCTCCTCCAGACTGA